>PVIW01001911.1:0-20296 GCA_004026585.1 Noctilio leporinus | reverse complement strand
CCTGGTTATGTGCCCTGGCTGGGAATCGAACCAACGACCTTTGGTTTGCAGGCCGACACCTATCCACTGTGCCACCAGCCAGGGCTGACAGCCTATCTTGATTTGGGCTAGCTACTTGCACCTGTTCCACAGCCCTTGTCCCCTCCCCACCCCCTTCTGGCCACTGCAGGGGGAAGCACAGATCTAGAGAGACAGCTTAAGGCTGCTTTGTGTGGGTGGGCAGCCTGGCACCGCAAGAAGAAATCAAATCTAAAGAGGCACCCTTCACATAATAGACATCACAGTTTTGCCCATTTATTTTGGCGAATTTCAAGCAGGTGGAGGTTATGTGTGTTTATGTGTCGTGTAGCATGCAAGTTTTTCAGCAAATGCTAGTAAGGTGCCTTGAGAAAGGAAAACAGAAACCCAGGCCAGGTATTTTTTTTAAGAGAGAGAGAGAATTGTTAATAGAGAATATTGATAACAAAGTTGTTGAATGGGCTGGAGGAGCAAGAAGGTTTTAAAACACACACACACACACCCATGGCCAAGAAACTGCATAAATAGAGTCATTTCAGGGGGTGATAAGGGCTTTGCAGAAAATAAAGCATAGTTTTTGATAGCAAGTGATAGGGGCAATGTTCGAAATGGTGGTTGGGAGGGCTTCCTGGAGGAGGCAGCATTTGAGCAAGGATTGAATGACCCAAGAGCCAACCTTGCAAAGGTTCAAGGGCAAGTAAAGCATGTGCAAAGACCCTGAGGCAGGGAGCACGTTGGCTGATTCGAAGAACAGAAAGAAGCCTCTGTGTTTGGGGGCAGCATTGGGGAATTGATGGGGTCAGTAGGAGTTGAGCCAGGAGAGATGGACGGGGACCAATGTCCAACAAACCTTCCTAGTCCCCACCATACAGCTTCTCTGTGTTCCCAGGGAAGCTACATATCCACTGAGGATGACAGGAATTAAAATTAAATGGACATGGCAATCAGGAGCCTTCCCCCGTATTCAGGCCTTCAAGGGTTCTAGTGGGATATGAATTACCAAGCTCTTAACCTCCCTCAAGAAAAAATTTTACAAGCATGACAATTTCAACAGCTTTCCAGGTCTCCCAATTTCAATTCTGTTCCCACTTAACCCTAGACCCACACACATCTGGATGAAGGCGTGGGGGTTTTCAGAAGAAAACAGGTCTAATTTGAATGCCAGCATTTTAAACCATTTAAGCCTTTCTCTGGGCAAGTTTAGTGCCTGTTTTTTTCCAAAAGATTTTATTTACTTATTTTTAGAGAGAGGAGAAGGGAGGGAGAAAGAGATGGGGAGAAACATCAATGTGTGGTTGCCGCTCATGTGACCGGAGCTGAGGACTTGGCCCACAATCCAGGCATGTGCCCTAACTGGGAATCGAACCGGCGACCCTTTGGTTCACAGGCCTGCACTCAGTCCACTGAGCCACACCCGCCAGGGCTCTGTCTGTGTTTTTGTTGTTTTGTCTTTCAGGGTTTGATTTTATTTTATGTGCAGACTACAAATCGCTTTCTCATACCAGCGTGTGGTCCAAGTCAGGCCGCTAAAAGCAAGAAATAATAACAACAACAATATTCATATAAATAGCGTAGGAGTAATAATAGCAGCTAATTGCTGGACATGGTTTTAAGTAGTTCACGTACTACATCAGCTTAATTAGCTCCTTTTAAGTGTTGTCATTATTAGCTCTATTTTACAGACCAGGAGCCAAGGCTCAACTCACTTAACTGGCTGCCTGTCCAAAGAAACTCTGCCTTAAACCGAAACCCATGAGAAAAATTAATCCACAGAAAACGTTGAAATTGAGAATTCCGGAGAGCAAAGCTCACCTGCCTTGAAACAGTGTCTAGCGGTGGGGAAAGAAGCCAAGTCTCAGGCTTCCTTATAATTGATGTCAGGCTCCGTGTAGTCATTCACATTTTGTAGAAACATAAATAAGAAATGACAGCAAAGCGAGGTGAGTATTATTATAGGAAAAATAATTACAGGGAGCCCTGGAGAATTAAGGATCCGCAACCCAAATTAGTCCCAGGGGGCAGTTCTGTCTACGAAGGAAATGCCAAACCTTAGGGAAGGGTTAGGGAGTGTATTGGAACCAGACCCAGAAGAAACAGGTCAAAGAGTTGAGAAAATGCTTCAGGGAATGTCAGCCTTGTCATTTCTCTCATTATTAGAATCAATGGAGAAGATATAATGGAGATGACATGATACCCATTGGTGGTAGATTAAGGGGGGTGGGACAGATCAGAGGAAGGAGGGATCTCTAGGGTGGAATACAACGGAATGTGGGTCAGGTACCTGCTTCTTTTACACGGCAGATGCAGGACACATACTACCTCGTACGCATAGTTACCAAGCTACAGGCATGAAGGGTAACAATGAGAAACAGCCAGGGTCACCCCTCATGGTGTCAGGGTATGAATCTCTGCAGGTCTGCAGAAGAGATGCTTCTGACACCTTAAGCGTGTTTTCATTCCAAATGCACAAAACCAGTGGACAGGGCTTGCTCAAGGTGGAGGTTAACCTGTCATACAGGACATGACTTCTTGCACTTACCCACCCAATTAGGATTTAAGATTGTATTCATTATTTTTAGAGAAGGGGGGCAGAGAGGGAGGAAGAAAGGGAGAGAAACATCAATGTATGGTTGCCTTTTGCGTGTCTCCAGCTGCAGACCTGGTTAGAGACCTGGCTTGCAACCTGGGTATGTGCCCTGGCTGGGAATTGAACCAGCAACCCTTGGATTTTTTCTTTTTTCATGATCAAAACATCCCAGGGGGTTACTTGGAGTCACTGAGGTTTTTGGACTTGCCCAGGTAGCCCCTTGTTCATTCACAGTTTTTAACCGGGGGTAATTCTGCACCCCCGGGGAGGCCCAGGACGATGCAGGGAGATATTTCTGGATGACACAACTGTGCGGGGGAGGGGAGAGGGGTGGAGGGAAGAGAAAGGAGGGCAGTTACTGGGCTCCAGTGGGTAGAGGCCAAGAATGGGCTCCACATCTTACACCACACAGGGCGGCCTCTCACGGTGATGAAGTACCCAGCCCCTGTGTCAGAGGTGCCCAGGTTGAGAAACTCTTGCAGGAGCCGAGTAGAAGAAGGACGGGTGTCAAGGATGGGTGCAGGGTGAGCAAGGGAAAGGGAGGAGTGTGTCGTAGGAGAAATATGGTATTCCAAGGCTGGAGGAGAGAGAGAGAAATGGGTTGTCAGGAGGAGAAAGACATAGAGTGCAATGTTAACATTCTCTCTCTCTCTCTCTCTCTCTCTCTCTCTCTCTCTCTCCTGTCTCTTCCTCTATATACATTTCCTTCTCTGCGATTCTCTCTCTTGCTGCCCTGGTGCTCCTTCTACATCTGTGCGCCTCCCTGTCTCCACCTTCCCACATCTCTTATCCTCTCGGCGCCTTTCCCCCCACAGGGTGATTCCGGGGGGCCTGTGGTCTGCAATAACACGCTCCAGGGCCTCGTGTCCTGGGGAGACTTCCCCTGTGGTAAACCCAACAAGCCAGGTGTTTACACTGACCTCTGCCAGTTCACCAAGTGGATCCACGACACCATCAAAGCCAACTCATGAGTCATCCCAGAACCCAGCATTCCGGGGTTCCCCACCCCCTGCAGGGACGCAACCCTCCTTCTGGAGCCCCTACTCCTTCATGTTGAGGATGTTAAGCTTCAGCCTCATCCCTGCACATTTCCAGGGACCCCCTTCCCCGACAGTGGGCTGCTCCCATCTCTCCAGTTGGCTCCTGGGGACATTTCCCAGAATGGCCAGAAATAAAGTATCCAAGGAGAAGTGGCCTCTGTGTGTGGTCTCCTCCCTGGACGGGCCCAGAGCAAGGGCTTGCTCTGGGAGGTGTTTTGGTGGCAGGAAACAGATCCATCCCAACTGCTTTGTATTTTCTTTCCTCTCTTTTTTTTTTTAAGAGTTTATTATTTTTGTTTTTAGAGAGAGAGGCAGAGAGGGAGAGAGATATCCATGTATGGTTGCCTTTCACCTGCCTCCAGCTGGGGACCTGGCTGGAGACCTGGTTTGCAACCTGGTTATGTGCTCTGGCTGGGAATCGAACCAGCGACCTTTGGGTTCGCAGGTCAGCGCCCATACCCTGAGCCACCAGCCAGGGCCTTGCATTTTCTTCACAAATATTGATTAAGCAATTGGCTGTCTTGAGCCAGAAACGTTTCAGAGGCTGGAGACCCTTCAGAAAAAAAGTCTCTGCCTCTCTGGGCTCCCTTTCCAGGCAGGGAGGACAGATAATAAGGAGACAGATGAGCGCATTCAGTATAATTGCAAATATGTAAACAAGGGCACAGGGCAAATGGGGAGAAATGTTGGGGGGGGGGCTGGTTATATCTGATGGTCATGGAGGATGTAAATGACAGTGTCACAGCCACCCCCAAAGGTGTCCCCATCCTAAACCTATAAAATGGGATGGTACATGGCATAAGCACTTTGCAGATGTGGTGCTCAGTTAAGGACCTTGAGGGAAAATTATCCTGGATGATCCTGGATGATCCAGGGGAGGCCATTATAATCCCAAGAGGAAATCCAGGGCCAGAATGGGAGATTACATGGTGCTAGTTATCTAATCCCTTCGATGCTGAAGGAGGGGCTTGAGTCCAGAAATGCAGGCAGCCTGTAGGAGCTGCAGTAGCTCAGGAATGGATTTCCCCCTGGAAGGATCCCCCTGCCCGCCAAAGCCTTGACAGTGACCCGCTGAGACCCACTTTGGACTTCTGACCGCAAGAACGGCAAGAGAATAAATCCATGAAGCCTCTAAATTGGGGGTCGTTTATGACAGCAGCCCTGGGACACATGGGTGGCCTCTGGGTGGAGACCTGCAAGGTGCCTGCGGCCACCCTTGTGACTAGCTGGGGGGCCTTCTGGTTCAGACGGAGGGAGGGGCAGGGACCAAGGCTTCCCAGTGAGGACAAGGCTGGGCAGATCCCAGGCTCCTGCTAGAATCCAACCCAGAGATCAGCCCGGCAGATTCCCCAAGCCAACAAAACCAGTTTCACTACGATTTGCGTCAAGAAATGTAAAGGCATCTGTCTAGCTAGGTTTGGAGGAATAGAATCAATCTGTGTCAATGAAGTCACCCAGCATTTATTTTGTTCCATTTTTCATTGGTGTGGTTCCTCTGGGTTTGGGGGCTCCTGTGGTGAACGTCTCACGGCCGCACGGTTGCCCATTGTGTAAATGTCCTCCAATCATATTGACCAGTGTTTCCTGTCAACGGACACCCGGGCAGCTGCTAGATTCTTGGACCAGTGTAAAGGTAATGCGCTGACGGGACCTTTGCTAAGGTTACAATGAAAAGTACGGGGGAGCCCTGGCGGGTGTGGCTTAGTGCATTGAACTGCCAACCAAAGGGTCGCTGGTTTGATTCCCAGTCAGGGCACATGCCAGGGGTGTGGGCCAGGTCACCAATTGGGGGTGCACAAGACACAAGCACACATGGATATTTCAAGAAAGAAAAGCCTAGGAGAAGCAGTGAGCTTGATTCTCTCCCCATTTCACCTCCACGTGACTTCCCTCCGACAGCCAGGCCCAGATGCCTCCTAGGTCAGATGGGACATTGGCAGAGGCGGGTGGGGGTGAGGCAGGATGCTGAAGGCTGAGGTCAATGAACTAGTCCGAGTTCACACAGGGCAAGCTGGGCACCAGTGAGATGTGATCATTCTCCCCAGCGCATTACTCCTCAGGGTGGCACCTGAGGAGTTAAAGTTACCCTGACGGTGGGTGGGCGGTCATGTGGTCTGGTTCCAAGCAGCAAGATGTAAGCTGAAACCTAGTGGCTGGGTTTACCTGAGAAGGCTTTGTTCAGCTCAGAAAAGAGAGGACATGTGTTCAGACCTCACCCTCCTCCTCCTCACCTGGGGTGGGGGTGCCCGGAGGTGGGCCAGCCTTGGGCAGCCAGAGGACAAAAGCCACAGGATAAAGCAGGGACCCCCAAGGGGTGAGAAGAAGCTGGTGTTGCTCCTGACTTGCTTAACCACCTGGCCCCAGCATGGACCCACCACACCTGGGCTGGAAACAGACAAAAAAAAAATGTCAAGGACCTGGGCTGCGGTCACGGGTTTTCAGCATGCTGCGACAGATCAGGCGATGGGGAAATGACATTTCTAACTCAAAGCTGAGCTGAGGCAGGGGGCCAGTTCTCCTGGGCCGGCGTGCCCCTCTCTACCCACGTACGTCTTTTCCACCGTAAAGGCCAACTCCAGACGCAAGAGTTGGAACCCTTGGAGCAGCGTCTAGGAAGGGTGGAGAGAGAGGATCTGTGACCTTCCTGCTCGGTGATGTAAGTGGCAGGAGAACAGGGCCGCGGTGGTGCAAGAAATAAGCTTCTTGCCCTACTAGAGATTAAGACATCGTACAAAACGCCGTTCCCGTGCTTGAAAAAAAAACAAAATGTGGCATTCATGAGAGGGCAAACAACTGACTCAGGCATGCTGAAGAAGAAGCTCATAGAAAGGATGATAAAACAGCGACCCGAATGAATGAGGGAAAGACAACTGGTAGAGGGAAAAGCAGCTCCCTGCACAGAGAAAAATCAGCCCAGGAAATATAGTCAATAATATTGTGCCCTGGCTGGTGGGGCTCAGTGGATTGACACTGGCCTGTGAACCCGAAGGTCGCTGGTTCGATTCCCAGCCAGGGCACATACCCAGGTTGCAAGTCAGGTCTCCTGGCAGGTCCGTAGCTGGAGGCAGGTGAAAAGCAACCATATATTGATTAATGTTTCTCTCCCTTTCTTCCTCCCTCCCTGCCCTTCTTTCTGAAAATGATGAGTTAACAATAATAATGAGGATGATGATGTAATAATGATGCACAGTGCCATGGCGGACTAGACTTACCAGGGTGAGCACTGTAAATTATTGAAATGCCTAACCACTATGCTGTACACCTGAAACTAACATAAAATAGTTACAAAACATCAACTATAGTTGAAAAATAAAAAAAAAAAAATAATAAAACGAAAATTAAAAAATAAATAAATAAATAAAATATTTTAATAAATAAATGAACCTAGATTCCTCTATAATACTGCCCATGAAGACAAACTCCACATGTATTCAAGACCAGTAAGTGAAAGTTAATAAAAGAAAGTCAAGGAGGGTGTCTCTGAATCTCTGTGGCAAGGATTAACTCTTACGATTTCAAAAGCAGAGACCCAAGGATAAAACACTGATTAGTTTGGTTATGTCAAAATTAAGAGCTGGAATTACAGGAGGGTAAAAGGGACCATTAATAGACATTTGTCAGAATTGAAGAAGCTATTTGTAATGTGGAAAAAGAATAAAGGAGCCCTGGCTGGTGGCTCAGTGGATAAGCGCTGGCCTGTGAACCCAGAGGTCACTGGTTCTATTCCCAGCCAGGGCATATAACCAGGTTGTAAGCCAGGTCTCCAGCCAGGTCCCCAGTAAGCTCTGGCTGGTGTGGCTCAGTGGGTTGAGTGCCAGCCTGTGAACCAAAGAGTCACTAGTTCTATTCCCAGTCAGGGTGCATGCCTGGGTTGCAGGCCAGGTCCCCAATTGGGAGTTGGCGAGAGGCATTTTCTCTCCCTCTCTTCTTCCCTCCCTTCCCCTCTCTCTAAAAACAAATAAGTAATCTAAAAAAAATACTTTAAGATACAAGAAGCATCTGTGAGTTAACAAGAAAAACAGTGGACACCCTTGCGGGACAGCAAGCGGAGGACAGGAAGAGGCCATTTGCAGAAACGGAACTGCAAACACTCACATGCCTGTGAGGACATGTCCACGCCCATGAGTTAGGAAGGAAATGGAAATGGAAATAAGGAGATGCCACTTTGCACCACCAATTAGCCTGGAGAAAAGGCAAAGGCTGGATAATGTCAAGTGAGGTCAGAGATACTCAGGTAGGAGCACCTTCAAGGGCCACACAGGTGAGTGCTGCACCTCCAGTTCTGAAGGGGGGGGTGGGTCTGGCACTATTTCATCTATTCAATGATGAGCCCTGGCTGGTAGCACAGTGGATAAGGTGCCGACCTGCGAACCCAAAGGTCGCTGGTTCGATTCCCCAGCCAGGGCACATAACCAGGTTGCAAGCCAGGTCTTCAGCCAGGCCCATAGCTGGAGGCAGGTGAAAGGCAACCATACATTGATGTTTCTCTCTCCCTCTCTGTGTCTCTCCCTTCCCCTCTCTCTGAAAATAATAAATAAAGTCTTAAAAAAAAAATCAATGATGACTCACAGCCCTATGACGCAGCAATTTCTCTCCTGGCTCTACGTCCCAAAGGAATTCTTACACACCCACAGGGAAACGTGCGCAGGGATGTGCCTTGCAGTGTTCTTTGTGGCAGCTGGGAGCTGGCTGCCAGCACGTCTCCATCCTGAGGCCAGGGCGAGAAGGGAGGTTGTTGGGTAAAAGTGTGGGCGTCCCTCCAGCTTTGATATTTTGATATGCGGGGGAAGCTGCATAAACACAGCAACGTGCATGGCTCTTCCAAGCACAGCGCGGTTGGAAAAGTGCCGGTAGAGTGAGGTGTGGAATCTAATGCCAATTCATACATTAAAGTGACAGGCCCCTAAGAACCGCACTGCACATTTTGGGAGACTGTGGGAGGGAGGGAAAGAAGGAGGGGGAGTAAAGGAAAAAAAAAAAAAAAAGAAAAGAATTCTGTACAAACCAGAGATGATAATGATGCAAATCCTATTCAACTTGGGCACCTAAGGTCTAAAGGGAATAATAAGAGAACATTGTAAAATCAGCAAGCCACACCCTGTAGGGACTGTGTCCTGGGCGTCCTCCTGGGGCTGAGCCCCACATTTCGGGAGGGGGGGAATGAGGGGTAGGGAAGCTGAGTGTGTGTGTGTGTGTGTGTTTGTGTGTATTTTGCTCCCTGTGGCCACCTTCTAGTGCTGTTTTATATCACTTAGTCCATTCGCACTTAATCTTACCCAACTGCGGTTGATTCTTGCTGGATTTCATCTGATGAAGAGCCCAGGATCTCAGCCAGGCCACAGGTAGGGACGATAAGTGTCTACCGTGGGTGTGACTCGGAAAAGCCATATGTCCTCCGCCCGGTGTCCTTGCTGAAAGGGTGTTTGATGATTCTGGCTAGAAACCGAGGTCAGGGAGTGGCCTCAGTTTTGACAGTGGGAGTGTTTTCCACATGCATTCCACACACCCGATAAGCATCTAATTGTTGACTACAGAGAGGCTGGCAGTGATTTTATGAGTAATCATGGTGATAATGACGACAGCAACCATTTATTTATTGAGTGCCAGACACCTCGTGCGTTCACCTCTTGGGCCTCTGACTGCAACCTCAGGAGGGAGTCTCTCCCTCAAGTCAGGAGGCTGAGGGCAGCGGGGAGGGGCCAGTGTGGCTCCATTTCTGAAACCACGATGCCCTGGACCCAGCAAAAATCACGCTTGGGGACCAGGGGCCAAAGTGAGGGAGCGCGTGGTGGAAGTTGTGGGAAGACAGGGAGAGAAGGGGGAGGAGAGACGCTGAGAGCATTCCAGAAAGAGACCAGACACTATTTGAAGGCAGATTCCACGTAAAGAGAGGGAGAAAGTGAGGCAGAGCTGGCATTTTGGGGGAGGTTTGAAAGGGAGGCTGAAACAGGATTATAGAGAAGGGGTTTCGAAGAACTTGGAAAGATGGAATAAAGACTAGCTATAGATATACGTATAGAGGTGTAGATACAGACATACATGTACATAAATACATACACACACATATACCTATGAAGTATGTGGAGAAAGGATTCCTGTGGTGAAAATTGGGGGGGGGGGGGGGGCCAAGGGGGGGGGGGGTTTTTTTTTTGTTTTGTTTATTTTTTAAAGATTTTATTTCATTATCTTTAGAAAGAGGGGAAGGGAGAGAGGCACAGAGAGAGAGAGAGACATCAGTGTATGGTTGCGTTTCATCTGCCTCCAGCCACAGGCCTGACTGGAGACCTGGTTTGCAACCTGGTTATGTGCCCTGGCTAGGGAATCGAACCTGCGACCTTTGGGTTCGCAGGCCGGAGCCTTATCCACTGTGCTACCAGCCAGGGCAGGAGTGTTCTTTACTGACTCTTAATCTCACTTTCTCCCCACTTCTGGATGCCCCCCTCACCTCTCTCCCAACCCCCTCCCCCGCCCTGGGCCCTGAGCCCTGGGCGGGGTTCCCCATAGACAGTGTCTGTCCTGTACTAAGTGAGTGTCCTGTGCGACAGCCCGGCTGTATCTGCGGCGCGTTTAAGGGGAGAAGGACAAGGACTCCCAGCCTGGGAGTCATTTCCCGTGATTATTAGGACTATTAGAAGACAGCCATTGGGCTCCGCCAGTTTGACATCCCCAGGGCACGTGTTAGAAGCGAGCGTTCTCCTCCAACTGGATCAGGCGTTCCCGCAAGCTACTCCGGGGGTTCGTGGGCGCTTTCCACGTGGACAGGGGCCCCGAATGAAGAAGTGAGTTTCAAACGCCGGGTGCGGAATCCAGCGCCTGCTCTCCGGCGCCACCTTGAGGCCGGTGGCAGCACCGCCTTTCGGGAAAACCGTAGCCAGGGCGGGCGGCTTGGAGTTTCCCCGGCTCCCTGTGTGCAGGTTTCTTGACCTCTCGACCCCTGGAAGGGCCAGGCAGACGCCTTACCTGTAACGCCGAGCTGACCATTCCGCCCCATGCCCCGTACCTGCCCCAGAGCTGGTGCCGAGAAATGTTCCACCACTTGCACGAGGCATCATTGTTTTCCGGATGGAGCCCAGGTATCATTTGGGGGACGGGTTCCATTGTGTCCCCCCAAAAGGTATGATGATGTCCTAATCCCCAGGGACTCCGAATGTGACCTTATTTGCAAGTAGGGCCATTGCCTGTGCAATTAGCTACAAGGAGGTTACGCCGGGGGAGGGTGGACCAATAAAACGGGTGTCTTTATGGAGCAGGGAAGACCAGCCACCCTGACCAGGTGTCTCCGTTGGTTAGAGTATCATCCCAGGCATCCAAAAAGCTGCAGGTTCAATTCCTGGTCAAGGCACATACCTAGGTGTCAGGTTTGATCCCTGGGGTGTGTACGGGGGAGAGGGGGCAAGTGATTCATTCTCTCTCTCTCCCCCACCCTCATCAGGAGCACAGTCCTACCAACACCTTGACTGCAAACGTCTAGATACTGGCAGGAGAGGGTAAACACCCACTGTTTTAAGCCATCCAGTTGGCAGCACTTCCTTACACCGCCCTAGGAAACAGACACACTTGAGGAAGTTGCTCTTCTATACAAATAAGATGAAGGCCATCATAATATCTCAGGACCCCTTTCCACGAGAAGAGAAAGCTAAGCATAGGTCCACTTTGCAATGGAAGATATACAACGTCTGAGAAGCCCATGAACACATGTGCACTCTCTGCAGCCCCGAGAGAAATGCAACCTCAAACCACACAATCAGTTGCTAAATCCCTAAACTCCCCAAAGTAGCTGAGATGGAGGATAATCAGATGCCCACACGGTGACGATGGGAGTGTGACATGGGACAACCGCATGGGGAGAAGGTTTGGCCGTTTCTTGTAACACGGAACGGAATCTACTCTATGGCCAACGGTCCTGCTTGCAGGTATTTCTCCAAGAGAAATGGGAGCACGTGTTCACACACAGACTTGAACACGAATGTTTGCCGTGGCTGTATCTGTAGTAGCCCCAGGAAAGGAACAAAATGTTGTTACATAAATGAACCTCCGGGGAAAGAAGCCTTATGTCTCTACTTAATATGAAATTCCAGAGAAAGCAAAAGTAATCCGTGGTGGGAAGAAATTGCCTCGGGTGGAGGGGGGACTGACTGGGAACCTGCATGAGGGAACTTCTTGGGTTGACGGCAAATGTCCCACAGACTGATCAGGATTTGGGTGGCAGAAGGTTGTACCATTGTCAAAGCTCACTGACAAGGACAGCTGATGTTTTGTGCATTTCATTGCAGGTGAAGTTCACCTTAAAAAAGAATCAAAGGTCCTGGCTGGTGTGGCTCAGTGGGTTGAGCACCAGCCTTCAAACCCAAGGGTCACTGGTTCGATTCCCAGTCAGGGCACATACCCAGGTCTCCAGCCAGGTCCCCAGCTGGAGGCAGATGAAAGGCAAACCATACATTGATGCTTCCCTCCCTTTCTTCCTCCCTCCCTTCCCCTCCTTCTAAAAATAATTAATAAAACCTTGAAAGAAAGAAACCAGAAGTCCGAGTTATAGTAAGTGACATGTATGTTTGAGGTTTTAGGACAAAGTGTAGTGATGTCTATGACTTAAAAGGAAATGCATCAAAAATAAGAGGAATGGCCCTGGCCAGGTGGCTCAGTTGGTTGGAGCATGGATTCATACACAACAATGTTGCAGATTCCATCCCAGGTCAAATTTTTACAAGTATCTCACTAGAAAAAATATTTCTACTCCTGTGACAGTGTCTAAGAACCTCGCTTAATTCATTGCTGAAGGGGGGGTTTTCAACAGACACGTTCACACTGTTACACAGACGTGCACACTCACACATAAGCACACAGCCCTCACACAGGCCCGGTAACAACATGCTCACACAGACTCACATACATGCTCATGCTCCTGCAAGTCTCACACACACCCTCATGCCCTCACTGACACACAAAGGCGCAGACCTGGCTGGAGGTGGGTGTATAATCTTAATGGGGCGAGGAGTGCCGTGGGCAGTCAGATGAGTTGCAGAACGGGGCCAGGACCCTGAGTCCCGCCTAAGTCAGAAAGGAAGAGAGGATGAGCAGGGTCAGGGGGTCAAGAGATGCATCGGGAGTCAGCAGCATTGTACAAAACTTCGTGCCATCTGCCGCTGATGGGCTCGGGAAAGATCAAGGGGAACACTTTGTGAAGTCAATGACCATCTAACCACCATGCTGTACACCTGGAACTAATATTGAATGTCAACGATAATGGGGGAAAAAAAGCTTTTGAAAGATTTTTGAAGAGTAAGAGAGAGCCAGAAAGGGTAAGTTCTAGGCAGAAGGACTCCGAGTGAAACCTCTAGAAATGATTGTGGTGAAAAGTGAGAGGTCAGCATCCTTCAGATAAAGGCGACCCAGGCTGGGTCTGAACGCCTGTGAACTTGAACTTGAAGGAAGCAGGTCGGGGAGGGATACGAAATCATTGAGGGAATTTGGAGCTTGTGTCCAGAGCTCAGAGAATGTGGCTCCATCTTCAAATATCCACCTTGTGCCTCACTGAAAATAAACCAGTGTTGCTTTAGCTGGTGTGGCTCAATGGATTGAGCGCTGGCCTGCGCACCGAAAGGTCGCTGGTTCGATTCCCAGTCAGGGCACATGCCTGAGTTGTGGGCCAGGTCCCCAGCTGGGGGCATGAAAGAGGCAACCAATTAAGTGTCTCTCATTGATTGATGTTTCTCTTTCTCTCCTTTACCCTCCCTTCCCGTCTCTCTAACAATACATAAATATGTAAACACAAGAATCTTTAAAAATAAGAATAAAAACACACAGTGTTAGCCCTGTCCAGGTAGCTCCGTTTGTTAGTGTCATCCCACTTGCAGGTTCAATCCAAAGTCAGGGCACATGCAAGGATCAACCGATGAGTGAATGCATCAGTAAATGAAACAACAAATCTCTCTCTCTCTCTCTCTCTCTCTCTCTCTCTCTCTCTCTCTCCCTCCCTCCCTCTCTCTCTCCCTCTCTGCCCCCAATACATTTTTAAAAATTTTTTTAAATAATTAAATGAACCAACATTGGCATCTTTGTGTGCACACTGGTAAAAGGTAAAGGAGCAGATAGCTAGGCACTAGGCACACAGCCTTCAAAGGCCAAAGTGCTGGGTCCTGGTGTGACCACGACTGCCTGTTCCACGTCTGTGTTATGTCAAGAATCATAACACAGTCTCATGGGGTTGTTTCGAGGATAATGAAATATCCTACAAAGCTTTGTACCTTGGACTTGGGTTTCAGAAAAAATCACGAGAACTCACTCTGCCCAAATACTGGTCCCGGGCAGTAGAAAAGGGGAGCAGTTGCTCAACTCCACAATGAGACATGTGTGCTGATGTTCTAATAGCTTTTGAAAACAATGCACCTTCACAAACAAGCCAGCGAAAGCTGCGGAGTTGCGTCATTTGCCTCCAGTGGTAATAAGTCTGAGACTCATCACTTGTTTTCACACTTAATCATTGTTGGGTGACTTGCGTAACCGACTCCGTGAGGTTTCGCAAACTTTGTGACCAACTCAAGCATCAGGGTGTCCTTTTTAACATCTCATTCTGAATTGTGAATAAGCATAGACCGTAAAGTGTACCATTTTGCCCATTTCTGAGTGCGCAGTCCAGGGGTGGTACACTTACACTGTTGCACAATAGAGCTCCAGAGCTTTTTCATCGGGCGAAATTAAACCTTTGTACTTGGTACACATTCCATTCCCCTTTCCCCTGTTCTGGCACCCACCATTCTACTTCCTGTCCCTATGGATTTGACTATTTTTAAATGCCACATAGAGGTGGAATCATACAGTATTCGTCTTTTTGTGACTGCCTTATTTCACCATGCATAACATCCTCCATGTTCATCCATATTGTAGCATGTGATAAAATCTTTTTTTTTTTTTAAAGATTTTACTCATTATTTTTAGAGAGAGAGAAAGGGAGAGAGGAGGTGAGACATCTATGTATGGTTGCCTTTCACCTGCCTCCAGCTACAGCCCTGGCTGGAGACCTGGTTTGCCACCTGGTTATGCGCCCTGGCTGGGAATCGAACCAGTGACCTTTGGGTTTGCAGGCCAGGGCCTTATCCACTGTGCCACCAGCCAGGGCTTCTTCTTCTTTCTTAAAGCTAAATAATAGTCTATTATATCCATAGGCCACATTTTACTGCTCCATTCATCCACTGATGGACACTTGGGTTGCTGCCATGAACCTGGGTATGCAAATAATCTCTTTGAGATCCTGCTTTCAATCCTTTGGACTATATCCCCATAAGTGGGATCAGAAGGTCTGCAATTATATAAAAGGAAGCTAAGCCATCAACTTTCATTACCACCAAGTGCACTCCCGCCTCTCTCTCTCTCCCTGGAGTCAGGCAGCCTGGGTTCAAATCCCAGCTCTACCATTTACCTGCAACGTGCCTTTGGACAAGTTACTTCACTCCTCTGCCCTCAGTTTTCCCACCTGTAAATGGAATTACTAACACAACCTGTAACCTTCAGGCTTCTGTGAAGGATAGTGAGTAGCTATACAAAGCATTCTTTCCTGCTTCCAGAAGGAATAAGCAATCAAGACACGGGACTGCTCAATGCCAAGGGCACTGCGCTGAGTGAAAAAACCCCGCGTGTCAAGAGTTACATACTGTCTGATCTCCCTTCGATAACATCCTCAAGGTGACAGATTATAGAACAGAACAAAACAGTGGGTGGCAGGGCAGAAGGTTGGGGGAAGGGTATGGTTGTTGGGCTATGTTAGGGAATCACACAGCAGACTTTTTTTGTGTGTGTGGTAATGGTTGAGATGGGGAGAGGGAGGGGAAGGGAGGGGGAAGGAGGGAGGAGAAAGGGGACGGTGAAATGAAAATAAGATCGCCAACCTGAATTAATAGCACTGTAACAATGTCAGGTTTCTCATTTCCACAATGCTCCGTGGTTGTGAAACACGGTATCGCTGAGGGAAGGTGGGTGAGCCCTGTATGAGCGCCCTGGACTATTTCTGCAACTTCTTGTGAGTCGAATTATTTCAAAAGGAAACGTTATAACGAAAGCCTGTCTGGCACATCAAACGTGCTTAAAAATAAAAATAAAAAAAAGACATTTGTTATCCGCATCCTTGATCCTCCCATGGGCATTTTTCATTTGATCTCATTTGCTCCATTGTCAGTGGCCTTGTTTCTGGCCAAAATGAGTACCCGCTTTCCTTGGGTGGGGGGATGCCTCCCATTGAGCTCCCCCAGGCTGAAAGACTTCCCAGCAGATTTACAGTAGTAAACATAATTATGAATCACCTGCCATCTTCACGCCAGCCATTGTTTTAGGACATGTGTAATTACCGGAGCAGGGTTTCACAAACCTGGGAACGAAGCAGGCATTTCAGGTCGCTGATGCGTGTAATAGGAAAAAGAATTTTAAAGAACTAGCCAAGTGTTCCGAACGTCAGGAGACAAGTGGGTCTGTGAGGAATCCTGGCAGCTAAAGGTGGGAGGAAACCAAAACCGTGTCTTTGCACCTGCTGTTTATGTACAGGGCCGCCCCTGAAGATAACACAAGAAACGTATAGTAGTTGTATGGACTTTTTTTGAAGGTTTTTAAAAAAGATTTTATTCATTATTTCCAGAGAGAAGGGCAGGGAAGGAAGAAGAAAGGGAGAGAAACATCAATGTCTGGTTGCCTTTCACCTGCTTCCAGCTCAGGACCTGGCTTGCTACTTGGTTATGTGTCTTGACTGGGGATCGAACCAGCGACCTTTGGGTTTGCAGGCCAGCACCTATCCACTCAGCCACCATCCAGGGCCTTTTGAAGATTTTTATTTATTTTTAGAGAAGGGGTAAGGGTGGGAGAAAGAGAGGGAGAGAAACTTCAATGTGTGGTTGCCTTTCACACATCTCCAACAAGGGACCTGGCCCACAACCCAGGCATGTGCCCTGACTGGGAATCGAACTGGCGACCCTTTGGCTCGCAAGCTGGTGCTCAGTCCACTGAGTTACACCAGCCAGGATGCAGTTATCATGTTTTTTAAGAAGGGTTGAGGGCAGGACAGGTGGGGTCACCATGGAGAGTTAGCACCCTACAATGTTTTTGTTTTTGTTTTTGTTTTCAAGATTTTATTTATTATTTTCAGAAAGAGGGGAAGGGAGAGAGGCAGAGAGGGAGAGAGACATCAATGTATGGTTGCCTTTCACCAGCCTCCATCCATGGACCTGGCTGGAGACATGACTTGCAACCTGGTTATGTGCTCTGGCTGGGGATTCGAACCAGCGACATTTGGGGTTCACAGGCCGGTGCCTTATCTACTGTGCCACCAGCCAGAACCCTATCCCTTTTTAATAATCACGTTGTATTTTGTACCACATGGAAATGATACTCAAAAAAATTACCTGGACACAGTGGATAAGGCGCCGGCCTGTGAACCCAAAGGTTGCTAGTTCAATTCCCAGCCAGGGCACATAACCAGGTTGCAAGCCAGGTCTCCAGCCAGGTCCTTAGCAGGAGGCAGTGAAAGGCAACCAGACATTGATGTCTCTCTTCCTCTCTGCCTCTCTCCCTTCCCCTTTCTCTAAAAATAATAAATAAAATGTTAAAAGAAAAAGAAAAGAAAAGATACTCAACATCACTAATCAACAAGGGCATGGAAATCAAAGCCACAATGAGGTATATCACCTCACACCTGTGAGGTTGGCTATCACCAAAAAAAAAAAAAAAAAAAAAAACCCTAAAACATAACAAGTATTGGTGAAGATATGGAAACATTGGGACCCTTGCTCACTGTTGGTGAGAGTGTAAAATGATGTGGCCACCATGGAAAACAGTATGAAGATTCCTCAAAAAAAAAAAAATTAAAAACAGAACAGCCCTATGATCCAGCAACCGTACTTCTGGGCATGTATCCAAAGGGACCGAAATCAGCATCTGCAAGAGCCATCGATTTCTATACCCATGCTCATGGCGATGGGACTCAAGAGGTGGAAACACCCCAAGGGCCCATCAAGGGACTAAGAGAGAAAGAAGAGTCCTACAATAGGATATTCTGCCACCTTTAGAGAGAAGGGGATCCTGCCACCTCTGACAACATGGGTGAATCCTGAGAACATTAGGCCGAGTGGCATAAAGTCCCAGAGGGACCCATGATGCATGATTGCACTTCTATGAAGCATCTACAACCATCCCGCATGCAGAACTGGAGAGCAAGTCACAATTGCTGGGGGCACAGGGAGCATTGCTCTTCAATGGGTACAAACTCACAGTTATACAAGCTGAATGAGTTCTAGAGAACTGTTGCAGGTTGCAGAGCCAGTGCTTAGCAATACTGCATGATTCCACACTTGGAAATGTGTCCAAACGGTAGCTCTCCTGTTCAGTGTTTGTATCACAATTTTTTTTAGTGCCCTGCCCCAGTGGCACTTGGCTGGAGCATTGTCCCATGCGCCAAAGGGTTGTGGGTTCCATGCCCGGTCAGGGCACATACCTAGGTTGTGGGTTCACCTAGTCAAGGTGCTTATGGGAAGCGCTAATTGATGTTTCTCTCTCACATTGATGTTTCTCTCTCTCTCTCCCTCTCTCTCTCTGTCTTTCTCTTTCTCTGTCTCTCAAATCAGTAAACATCCTCAGGTGGCGATTTAAAATGAATGAATTAAAATAGAATTGTAACCCACCCCACCATTCTATGGACATTGTTTCTGGAAGTGCTGACTCTGATGAATCCATAGCTTGTAGATGAACAGCATGGTTGTATAAGAATCCTAGGAACTAGCCCTGGCTGGTAGCACAGTGGATAGGGTGCCGGCCTGCGAACCCAAAGGTCGCAGGTTCGATTTCCCAGCCAGGGTACATGACCAGGTTGCAAACCAGGTCTCCAGTCAGGTCTGTGGCTGGAGGCAGTTGAAATGCAACCATACATGGATGTCTCGCTCCCTCTCTGCCTCTCTCCCTTCCCCTCTTTCTAAGAGTAATGAAGTGGAATCTTTAAAAAAAAGAAGAATCCTAGGAACTAGCCTCAAAAGATACAGACAGACCCCAGGATGACACATGCTGGACCATCACTTGTCTTATTAGAATGGACTGTGCTCATTTGCGCATAAAGAATTTTGCATCCCCCTCCCTGGACCTCTTTGTTCTGTTCGCCTCTCCCTCCTTATAAAATCCCTGCCTGCACTGAGAGGTGGGGAGGGGCTTTGAGATGCGAGTCCCCCACCTTCCAGGTGACCCGTATTTCCTTGACATCAGCACCTGCCTACCGAGTGTTGGCGTTGGTGGTGGAGGGCAGCCGGACCTGCCTTCAGTTGCAGGTTACCGTGTTTCGTCCTCATGGAGGAGCTTGTGTTCCCATGGAGGAGACAGACAGAAGGACAGACACTACATTAAATATGTCATACAGTTTTGTGGTGGGTAAAATCATGCCCGCCAGCAAAAATGTGCTGGGAAACGTGTGATCTCACCCGGAGACTGGGCAGGCGTGATTGCAGGACAGAGCCTGAGGTGGGTGATTATCCTGGATGACCTCGGTGGGTCCAATGAAACCACGAGGGTCCTTGGAAGCCAGGGCAAGGGCGTCAGCTGGACAAGGTGACGCAAACCTGGACGCCGAGGGTGGGTGACACAGCGGGGATGATGGAGGGTGAGAAAGAAGACAGCAGTGTAGTCACCACAAAGCTCACCTCTTCCCTGTGGCCTCAGCGCCTTCACCATGGAGCTGGGCCTGCCTGGTCATGAGCCGTACAGGCAGCCGGATGGGCAGGTTCAGTCTCATGATAAGGCAGCCAGAGTGTGACAAACCTGCATTGGCCAACAACCTTACGATCATCATATCAAAGACATGAGTGCCCTGTCCAGCTGGGGTCAGCTGGGGGTTGGTGAGCTTAGAAGTGTGGGTGTACCTGGCTTCTCTGAGGGTCCCCTGCCCACCGAGGGGGCTGACCTGAAGCTCTGCATTCCAAGCAGACACCTCCCTGGCGTCCGAGGAGGTCTGCCATGCCATTTGTGCCCCCAGACCACACACACCCCAAGTTCTGTGCTTGGTGGGAGATGAGGGACGGAGATGGGTGAGGAGATTCAGGGAGAGACAGACACATGGGGAGACAGGGACAACGGGGAGAGACTGGGAGAAGCGAAGTGAGACCCTGGAATAAAGAGAAGCAAAGAAAGAAACAAATAAACACCGCGAGACACAAGAAAGCAGAAACACACAACCAGAAATACACCCACCCCGAGACAGACGCAATGATGAGCTACAATGAGACATGGTGGGCGGGAAACAGATGCTACAAAGAGACACAAGAGAAGCAGAGACATTCTGAAAGCCACTGAAACGGAGCAATAAGACACAAACAGACAGAACAGCAAACCCAAGGAAACTCGGCAGTTAGAGCACAGGAAGCAGGCTTAAGTGCCGTCGTGGCACCTATAAATGTTTTTTTTTAATTTAAAAAATAATAACCTGGCTTGCAACCTGGTTATATGTCCTGGCTGGGAATCGAACCGGTGACTCCTGGGTTCGCAGGCGGGCACTTTATCTACTGTGCTTCCAGCCAGGGCTCCTGTGCTGCTCTCTGATCTCACATCTAACGCCACCTCTCGGTGTTTTGAAGCCTCTCTCTCTCTCTCTCTCTCTCTCTCTCTCTCTCTCTCTCTCTCTCTCTCTCTCTCTCTC
>PVIW01001910.1:119383-255025 GCA_004026585.1 Noctilio leporinus | reverse complement strand
CCCACAGCAGAGCCCACAGCAGATCTCACAGCAGAGCCCACAGCAGATCCCACAGCAGATCTCACAGCAGAGCCCATAGCAGATCCCACAGCAGAGCCCACAGCAGATCTCACAGCAGATCCCACAGCAGAGCCCACAGCAAATCCCACAGCAGAGCCCACAGCAGAGCCCATAGCAAATCCTTGGCCTGCTTTCTCCAGCACTCTCTAGGATCATTCACTCTGGGGAAAGCCAAGGTTATAAGTCAGCCCTGTTGAGAGGCCGATATGCTGAGAAATTGAGGCTTATCAAAAACCATGGGAGCAGATCCCCTCAATCTCAGTTGAGCTTTCAAATGAGACTATAGCCCCAGGTGTCAGCTTGATGGCAACCTCAGGAGAGGTACCCAGCTAAACTGCCCCTAAATTCTGACTTAAAAAATCTGTGAGATAATGAAGGTTTGGTGTTTTTAGCCACCAAGTTTTAAGATTATTTGTTATTCAGCAATAGCTGACAAATACAGGTGACAAATTTACTGTCTCCAAATTATGTTCCTCCTCTCATAGTGTTCCTCATCTTAATAAATGACTACCTTATCTTCCACTTGCTGAGGTTGAAACCCTAGGCCATTCCTGATTTTTCATTCTTTCTTATAACAAGAACAAGAGGGGGTAAATTCAACTGCTCAGTATATCACCTTCAACCATGACATTGTAATTTTCATTTCTTGCCATCCTTTCTATATGATAGTTTTTTTTTTTACTTGCAATTATTTTCTTTTACTAGAAGCTTTTGTTTACTAAAAAGGTTATAAAGATATGTTACTCGGTGTGGGTTTTTAAAAATTCACTGTGCTCAAGACATGGAATCCCTTCTTTACTTCTGGGAAAATGTCCACTATTATTTGATAATTTCCTGCTCACTGTTTTATCTCCCTGGAATTCCTATTAGTTGGAAATTGGACCTCCTGGCTAGATTAACCACCTCTCTCATCTTTCTTGTTTTCTATCCTTGTATTTTGTTTTAAACTTCCTCTGTGAGGTTTCTTTATCTCCCTGTCCTTCATTTATTTTGGCTATTCTGCTTTTCATTTCCAAGAGCTCTTTTCATTTACTATTTGTCCCTTGTTTTTGGCATTTCTTCTCTTATGAATACAATGTCCTCTCTTACGTTTTGAAAGATTCCAGCTCCACCTGGTTTTTAACATTTATTTGTTTTAATCTTCTCTATTTCCTTGGAATTTATTTTTTCCTCTTTGCTTTTGTGCTTACTTTAGCTTTCGAGGGATTTCTCAAATATTTGGAGATTCCTGGTTGTATACTTTGTTAAAAGATAAACTGAGGTATATTAAAACTTCTAAGAGGTTATTTGAGCAAAAATCGATTTGAATTGAGCAATGCCAAACCAGAAGTGGTTAGGGTGCTCTGCCCATAGGAGCCAGTGGAAGGATTTACACATAAAGAAGGTGTGGGCCCTGGCTGGTGGCACAGTGGATAAGGTGTTGGCCTGCAAACCCAAAGGTCGCTGGTTCGATTCCCAGCCAGGGCACATAACCAGGTTGCAAGCCAGGTCTCCAGCCAGGTCTGTGGCTGGAGGCAGGTGAAAGGCAACCACACATTGATGTCTTTCTCCCTCTCTGCCTCTCTCCCTTCCCCTCTCTATAAAGATAATAAATAAAATCTTTTTGTTTTTTTTAAAGAAAGTGTGGAAGCAAAGAAAGAAAATTAGCTGACTGGCTACAGCGTATAGCCTAGTTGGCTGTTTGTGATTGGGTGTCCTTGGCATTTTGATTTTGTAACCTTGAGGCATTTACAGGCTTGTATTTGAGTTTGCGTATGTAGGTTGCCAAGGTATTAGAGCCACTTAAGTCTAATGGTTTCCTTGTTTAATTAATTTAACAGCTTATATTCAAGGATAAGATATGCATGGATTTCATTTGCTGACTAATGGATTTCACTGGAGAGTAAATCATTAGGGCAATTGGGCATTTCTCTGGGATCCTGAGTGATATGTATATTGCAAAATGCTTAGTTCCACACTGGAACGCAAAGAATAAGAGTCAACCATAGGATGGAAAATGTCAGCAATAACATCTTACAGTCTAAACATGATTTCTATCCAAGATACTGAGCTATGCCCTTACTGTATTTTACTATTATTATCCTATAAGCTGTGACCAATTTGAGGACACTACTGTTATTCATTCACTTTGATCTTTTTCTCAGTGTCTCAATAAATGCATGTGGAATGACTGGATAAACTACTTCATAATGTTGACCAGCTAACTGCTGACTGCGTTAGAGGTCCCTGCCTAGGCCCTGAGTGATCCCCTCCAGGTGATGCAGTTCAGACCTAATGTGACCCAGACAAGGATCTGCAAGGGCCCAGCGCCCAGCAGAAGGAACATCGTCTCCAGTGTGCTGTGTCATTACTCATTTTTACCCATGAGGCCAAGTTCATTGCTGGATCCAACTTGCCAAAAATAAACACGGAGATAATGGCTTCCAACTACATAGTGATCCCAAGCCTCCCTTGTGTCTATGTGATTTGGATATTTTTCCTTTCTGTATTTTCCACATTCGAGTCCTAGCAGGGTGATGTGAGCCCTGTCATTTTGCTATTTCACTAACCTGAAGAGCCGCTACTACCTGTCACCTGAAAACATGACCTCCTTGAGACCAATGCTGAATATTATATATATTTCTCCCTCCAGGAAAAGAAACATTACCCCTACTTACTTTTCCTGCTTTAAGTCAGGTTGTGTCATAGTTCCCCCAACGCCAGGTAATTAGCATTTTTATAGGCTTTCTTAAAACTTTTTGGAAGTAGAAATAGGCGATGTTTTTCCCAGTTGAGCACGTGTTATTCATTTGCATTAACTAAGTACAATAATGGGTAAAGAGAAGAATGTTCCCTTTAGAGTTGTACAGTCAAGTGGGGCGAAAACCTACAAACATAATGAACGTAAGCCTGGCAGGTATTATATTAGTTCTAACACCTCACAACAGTATTCAGGGGTGGAGCATGAGGCAGGGGTCTCTCTGTGACCCTAGCTGGGTAGACACAGAGCTTCTAAGTGACCCTCAGGTATATGAGTCAAATTGAAAATCAGTACCATTACCTTGCACTTTGCTTTTATAACTCCCACTTCAGATTTGTAAATGAACAAATGGAAATCTGAAGTGACAGGCAGGTGTGAAAGAGAACCCAAAGAAACAGCTGCTTTAACGAATAATTTTGAAAATGTATAAAAGCTGTTAATAAATAAAAAAGAAGCCCATATGTGTATTTTAAAAATGCAACAACACTCCTTTCCTGGCTCATTCACAATCTCTAAGTGTAAGTAACTTTTTAAAAAAAATTAACCAAATCTGCTCAGATTTCCAAAGACCCTCAAGGATGAGCTCATGTAAAAGGTTAAGAAATGGTGGTGGTTAGAAAGGGAAGGGGAACCAGTGTGAGAGGCAGGGCTACGACTCAGTGTAGCTCAGGGGTGACACGGAGGTGGGAGGTGAGTTTGCCACACAAGGGCAGCTTGGGTAAAACTCCCTGGTGAAGCCTCGGATTCTGAGTTCGCTTGGAGGATGAAAAGGTTGAGAAGACTCTAGGTTTCCTGGATTCCCGTCCACCACCACCGAACACCAAAGCAGCTCTAGGTGTGTCTCTTTTAGACCAAACTTCTGCACAGGATTTCATTTGAACCCGTTGTTTGGCAGTTCATGCAAAGGGTAAAGGAAGGGTATCGATTCAGCGTAAAGGGCCACTGAAGGGTGGAAGGGGCACCTGTGTGCAACCTAAGTCAAGACCCCAAAGCAGGCAGGATCATGCAGGTGTTTTGCAACTGTTGGAGACCAGTCAGGTCCACCTGAGATTGGGTCAGGTGGAAAAAGATACACGGAACCGTTGGGATCTCTGCTATAGAGATCCCCACGAGAGGAAAGTTCCTAGTCCTTATATACTGTGTGTGAACGGAGCCGGCTGCGTGTCAATGTAGGACGTCACTCATTGCTTAATATTTGCTGAATCATTTTCACCTGTACGTCCAGGTGAGGGAGCCTCACTGATTCCATTTCCCCCACAGCAAGCCAGCCAGACAGACCTTGGGAGCCCTTGCAGGTACTCAGTGAACTAGAGCAAGCAGATCCCCTGGTGTCATCGAAGATCAATAGTCTAGAATGAATGGCCACTGGGAGGGAATGACGTAGACATCCAGGCAGGAACAATGCTCAAAGAAAAATGGCTGCTGGTCCAGGTTTCCAACAGAAATGAAAGACAGGCTCATTTAAGGGGTTAAGAAGAAATGAAACATGAGACACGTAATTACAAAACAAGTTGGGTGTTTACTTACCTCTTTAAACTATGGAGAAGAGAAAATGAGTTTTGGGGAGAACTTGCGCAAAGCTAACAGAAATGGAATTGGCAGTATTCATGTGGGTGGGGTTGGCCAGCTTCATCTTTCAGGATCAAATGCACTTTTTAAAAAAATATATTTATTTATTTTTAGAGAGAGGGGAAGGCAGAGAGGGAGAGAAACATCAATATATGGTTGCCTTTCACCTGCCTTCAGCCATGGACCTGGCTGGAGACCTGGCTTGCAACCTGGTTATGTGCCCTGGCTGGGAATCGAACCAGCAACCTTTGGGTTTGCAGGCTGGCGCCAATCCACTGAGCCACACAAGCCAGGGCAAGTATCCCTGATATTTGAAGAGATGGAATTCTCAAGATAAAAAAGAGCCACTGATACTTAAGAATAATATCTAACCATCTGTTATTTGAAGAAAACTACTTAAAAATTAAAATCATATGTAAACTGAAGGAAGGGATTAAGCTATGTGGAAAACATGAGATAATAGCTTACTATTCTATAAAATCTAACAAGGTCCTGCTGTATAAATACCGTAATTCCTATTGCTCCATAGTCATGGTTGATGAACAGATAGTTTACACACACAAAGTCCAGACATTTAATTATCTTATGGGAAAATGCACAATTTTACTAGGAAAATTGTAAATTTCCCTAGTTAAATAAAAATATAATAAAATTAAGTTATCTTCTAAGTGCCATTACTCATGGCCTCAACTTATGAAAAGAAAAAGAAAAAGTCCAGTATTTGATAATCCAGAGATACATATTCATATCACAGTGCCTAGTGACAATGTGAATGGGTTTTATTTTTCTAGAAACAGTAAGAACATATTGCAATAAGAACTATAAAATCGTTCATGTCCTCTTTCTAGTAATGCTACTAAATCTCAAGAAAATATCCTCTAAGGGATATTTCCCTCAAGGGAAAATAAGAGTTTTTTTTTTAATAACAACAATGTTCATAGTGACACTGCCTATAATTGTTTTAAAATTAAAGTTACTATTATTAAAGGATTAACTACATTCTCAGGGTTAAGGAATTAACTAAATAAGCCATGTGATGTTGACTTAGCTCTAGCTATTGAAATAACAAGGACGTCTGCTTAGGACTGTGAGGGATAAATAACCCAGAATTATCCCTTCCCCCAAAAAAACCTGAGAAAAAAAATGGACAAAACATAGGAAACCACTATTGTCAGACCCTGAGCACCGGGCTGAAACAGGGAACCATTAAGGTGTGGTGCCTTTGCCCAGGCTTTCTGTCTGGAGGCAATTCCCAGAATGCGACCCACAGGGGGTAATCCCGGACTCAGTCCACCATTCTTTTCTGAGTTAAGGAGACAGACTGAAGTTCTGAGAGACCCAGGTGTCTAGAGTTGGCTGAGTAGGGTACTTGAGTGTGAACAGCTACACTAAGAAAAAGCTCCAGAAATTTAGATAGAGGTCCTTTGGAATTTTTGACTGAGTATCAATGAAAATATATGTAGGGTAAAATCCCATCTGATAAGACAAGAACATCTTCCAAGGGTCTATAAAAATTAACTCCTGGAGGTTACATGATGTCAGGAGTTACTGCCTGAATTGCCTCTAGTCAGTGAAAGATTTCATTGACCATTTGAGGCAGTAAATAGAATCCTCAGAAAGGCGACAGCTTACACATGGAGCTTAATTCACTCTAGAATAAAGTCTACTCTAGACCCTTCAAATGAGTAGTTGATTTTTTAAAAAAGATTTTATTTATTATTTTCAGAGAGAGGGGAAGGGAGAGAGGCAGAGAGGGAGAGAGACATCAATGTATGGTTGCCTTTCACCTGCCTCCAGCTACGGACCTGGCTGGAGATCTGGCATGCAACCTAATTATGTGCCCTGGCTGGGAATCGAACCAGCAACCTTTGGGTTTGCAGGCCGGCACCTTATTCACTGTGCCACTAGCCAGGGCTCATATGAGTTTTTTTAAACTGGAAATTGATCAATCTAATCCACAAGTAATATAACTGCTTGCCATAAATTCCAATATCTCTTAAAGAAAAGCCATCACACAACAATACAAAATTAAAAATGCCTGCATTGAATCAAAAGTTGATAGAAATATAAAAAGGCAAGAAAATGTACAAAATCAGTCAATAGAAACAGATTGCCAAATGGCATACAATGGATTAGCAGGTTGGGAACATTAAATAAGTGTATAAATAATTTCCATTTGCAAGGACGTAAAGGAAAACGTGATGGGAAAAGAAAAGAAAGATGGGAAGATTTTAAAAAGACCCAAATGGAACTTACAAGTATGAAAAATACTACGTCTTAGGACAATTCCACTGGAATTAACAGCGGAAAAGACATTACCAATTAAGAATTAGTGAACTTGAAGACATAGTAATAAAACTATCCAAAATGAAGCACCTAGAAGAAATAAAAATTGAAAAAAAATAAACAACATCTATTTGAGACAACATTGAGTGGCCTACTATACAAGTGGAGTCCTAGAAAGAGGGTGGAGGCAAAAAGGAATATTTAAATAAGTAATGGTCATGTGCATTCATGTTTGATCAAGAGGTTTTAGATATAAGAGGAAAGAATTTATTGCCAGCAGGCCCACGGAATGTTAAGGAAGTTTTTCAAGTAGAAGGGAAATGAGACGAGATATTTGGAGTTATGCAAAGAAATAATGAGTGTCAGGAATGAGATAAATATTAATTTTTTTACACTTTTGTTTCTTTAAAGGATAACTAACTGATAAAGAAGAAATAATAATACATCATATGATTTATGACAGTCAGGACAACAATAGGAAAATAGGAAAAAAGTACTCTACTGAGGAATTCTTACATTAAATGTGCATACAGTATAACTTTTTGAAGGATAGACTGTAACTCATTTAAAGATGCATACTATATAAATCCTAAAGCAATCACTAAAAACAGACAAGCAAAGGAATAGCTAAAAAGCCAAGTGTGGAAAAATGGAATCACTTAAAAAATTAAATTCGAGGAAAGGAAGGGAAAGAGAAGAAAAGTAAAAATGAAAGATACAATAATAGAAAACAAGTGAAAGGATGTTAGATTTTTCTAGAAATAGAAGGAACACTTCCTAAGTCGTGTTATGAGGCCAGCATTAATTACCCTGACAACAGATGAAGGCCTTACCGTAAACTACAGAACAATGTTTCCCATGAACATAGATACGAAATTCGTAATAAACAGTGAATTGGCCTCTTCCATGTGCTGATAGAGAGCATCTACCAAAGACCTACAGCTGCATCCATACTTTCCAATGAAAAGCAGAATGCTTCCCTCCTAACCAAGTCTACTAAACCTTGTATCAGGGGTCATAGGCAGGGCAATGTGAAAAATAAAAAGCATACTGGAGGAAATTACACACGATCTTAAGGCTCACTGTAAAGTTACAATAATTAAGACAGTGATATAAGTATGAGAACAGGCCTATGGATCAATGCAACAGAATAGAGTCAGAACAACGCCCACCCATATGTGGTTACTGGAGTGTGTGTGTCTGTGTGTGTGTGGTCACTGTTGACAAAGGCACCAACATGAGCAAAGTACAATTCTTTGAACAAATGGCACTAAAAAAACTAGATTTCTATATGTTCTTTTTTTTTTTTTTAAAGCTTTTATTTCATCACTCCCAGAAAGAGGGGAAGGGAGAGAGGCAGAGAGGGAGAGAGACATCAATGTATGGTTGCTTTTCACCTGCCTCCAGCCACAGACCTGACTGGAGACCTGGTTTGCAACCTTGTTATGTGCCCTGGCTGGGGAATCGAACCTGCGACCTTTGGGTTTGCAGGCCGGCACCTTATCCAATCTATATGTTCTTAACTATAACTCTTCATACCATGTACAAAATTAACTCTAACTGAATATAGACTTAAATGTAAGAGCTAAACTCTGACACCTCTACGCGAAAAAAATTGAAGAAGTTCTCGGAGGCCTTCGCTGGGAAATGATTCCCTAAATGGGACACAACCTGCCATAAAATAAATATATTGGTAAGTTGGACTTCATCAGAATAAAAAATGTTTGCTTTCTAAAAGATACTGTTAAGAAAATGAAAGGGCAAGACACAGACTGGCTGAAAATAATTGCCAAACATCTCTGTGCAAAACCTATAAAGAATTTTTACAAATCAATAATAAAACAAACAAGCCAATTTTTAAGTGGGTAAAAGATTTGAAGAAGCACTTCTCCAGAGAAGATATGTAAATATGTATATAAAAGAATATAAAGCACCCTGGCTGGTGCGGCTCAATTGGTTGGAGCATTGTCCCATAACCAAAAGGTTGTGGGTTCGATTCCCAGTCAGTACACATCTCTAAATTGTGGGTTTGATCCCCCATCCCCGATTTGATTTGGGGCGCATACCATTGCTGGTCCAGGTGCATATGGGAGGCAAGCACTCTATGCTTTTCTCTTTCATTGATGGTTCTCTCTCTCCCTTCCTCTTTCCCTTCCTCTCTCTCTAAAAGCAATGACAAAATGTCTTTGGATAAGGAATATATATATATATATATATATATATATACACTGTATATTATAACAAATATATATAATGATAAATACGTATGCATATGTAATTCATGTAAGCACAATGAGAAAAATCAGAAATGTATCAGAAGGAAATTTTGAGTTCAATAGTCACGGCAATATTTTTGAAGATTTTTTTAAAAAATAAACTTTTTAAAAATAAGAGCTTCAGTTCATTTAGATGATGGGCAGTCCCTGATTTTGGAAGGGAGAAGCCATATCTCCCTCCTCTACCTCCTGGCAACACCACACCCTGTAAACTCCAAAGGGGGGAAAATGGACGGGAACGTATCCCATGAATGTCATTTTAGAGTTTGCAAAATGTCAGAGATGGCACACTGGCTCTTATCTGGCTGATCCTTTCTAGCTCCTGGTTTATTTCTGTCAGGATAAAATCTGTTCTTTGTTGAAGGAGCAGAGGAATCCAGAGCAGCCCTTGATTCTGAACAGATGACAGGCGTCGCGTCCTGCCAGCCACGGACGTCTTTTCAAGAAGGGATTGGCACCGGGCGCGCGGCTGCCCCCGCAAACCCGTCTGCGAAGTGAGAAGAGCGCAACAGAAGACCGTCCCACTGCTTTTGCTCTTGTGTGTTTCCTCTCAACTCAGGTCCGCTGAGAATTCATCGCTTTCATTCTCTGGCGGCAGAGCGGGGGTTCTGTGACTGCCCGGGAGGCTGCAGTTGAGGGACGCTTCCATCAGGGGGCGCCTGCCTGCCTTTGCCCCCAGTGTTGTCAGAACACTCGGAGGCTTGTTTGGAAATGTGACGTTCAAGTCTAGTGACTGGCATTGCCTTTTAGGAGGTCTTCGCCAAAGGTGGGCCTTTGGGCCTCTGGCCCAGTTGTCTGGAAAAATTCTGAAACCCATCTGGTTCAAGGCTTTCAGATAAGAGCTTTGAACTTGCACTACCTCAGTTTCACAGATGGGGAAACTGAGGCTCAGAGAGGTTGAGTACACAAAGCAACCGAGGTTCAAAAATAATGCTGTGCGAATTAAGCATTGCTTAACACTCCAGTAGGGTGTGGGGCTGTCCCCCTTAAGAAAACACATGGATATTTTCTGCAGGAAAATGTTTGAATGTTCACAGTACACGGGATAAATAAAAACTATAATTAGTCTCCTGTTAGTTAGGGCCAGCTTTGCTGCCAAATGAGCTCGCCGAAAATCTATGAAAAAGCTTTTGGTTTTCAGGGTTTTATAGATTTCAAAATTGCCAATCAGGGGTTGTGGAACTGGATTGTATCCAGGGCCACCGCTAGGCCATAGGGTTTTGGTGCAAATTAGAACAAGATGCATTCTGGGTGGTCTCAGCCCCTGCGCCCATAACTTGGCAAGCAGGGTAAGAAAAGAGCATCCTTTCATCAGGGTAAATGTCAAATGGCACCCTCCAGCAGGCACCTTTGTGCCCTGTGTAACCTGTACAACCAGGCACGGTGACTTGGATCACACTCGTGTCTCAGGGTTGCTGGAAGAATAAGCAAGAAGGTAAAATGACCCCCCACCCACCCACAATTGTCGCTTTTGCATTAATTATACCAGTGCTTCTCCTATGATCGATCACCCGTCATCTTATGATATAAGGTAGTTATGGAGGACCTGAACCACGGTATTTCTAAAAGCTCTCAGGTAATAGCCATGCTTCTAGTCCACAAATCACACTTTGAGTAGTGAGGTTCTAGACCCACTTATATCCATCTTTCCTTGGATGTCCCACATGAACTTGACTCAGCACGTCCCATACTGAAGTCACGGCCTTGGTCGAATCCTGCTCCTGATGACCGGACCTCCAATGATGGCCCCAGACTCCAGCCCCCATTTCCCGAAATGGGACATGGCACTCTGCTCGCTTCTCCCTTTCCTCATCACCTCGCACATCCATCGGTTACTAAATGCCACAGATTCTACCCTCTTGGTATTTCTCCTGTTCACTGTTTTCCAACAGAGCCAGACAATTCTTTGTTGTAGGGGTCTGTCCACCAGGGGGCAAAATCATCCCCTGTTGAGAACCACTGCTCTAATCCAGCGATTTTCAATCCATGTATCACGAGAATTTTTACAGCATAAAATATCTGACTATTTAGTCAGGAGCACTGATCTCTTTTCCCTTAGGTTGTTTTTAAAAAACACAGACAATGGCTAACACAACAATAGCTGTCTGGTGCGAATGAATCAAAATTATACCTAAGTTTTAGTGACATCATCCAAAATGTGTTATATTTTCGGTGTGCTGCAGAATTTTAGTAATTAGTTTACAGGTGCCATGAGATGAGAAAATTGCTGCTCTAACCTCTCACCTTCTATTTCTCCAGCTACTGAGTTGGAGCGCTTCTTTCCCAGGGATAATTTGGTGTTTCATTCTTGTCATGTTTTGACCATCCTAGAACTATCTGTTAACATTTCTGTGTTTTCCATTTGGTGGTGAGTCCTAAGAATCCTCGTAGTCTTGGCTTCCTGCATGGGGTCTGAAATAGGCCATTGCTTAACACAGTTTTTTAAAACTATATTTATTTGATTATGCTGTTACAGTTGTCCCAATAGTTTCCCCTTTGACCCCCTCTGCCCGTTACCTTCTTCCCCTCCAGCAGTTCCACCCCCTTAGTTCATGTCCATGGGTCTTTGGCGTCACACTTTCCTATACTATTCTTAACATCGCTCTAACTATTTTGTGCCTACCAATTATGCTTAATCCCTGCACCATGTCCCCTATTCTCTCCCTCCCCTTTCCCAGCTGATAACCCTCCTCATGATCTTCACATCTTAGATTCTGCTCCTGTTCTGGTTGTTTGCTTAGTTAGCTTTTGTTTTTAGATTCAGTCGTTGATAGTTGTGAGATTGTTGTCATTTTAGTTTTCATAGTTTTGACCTTTTTCTTAACTAAATCCCTTTAACATTTCATATAAAAGGGCTTGGTGATGATGAAGTCCTTTAGCTTTACCTTGTCTGGGAAGCACTTTATCTGCCCTTCCATTCTGAATGATAGCTTTGTCAAGAATAGTAATCTTGCTTGTGGGGCCTTGCTTTTCATCACTTTGGATAATTCTTGGTAGTCCCTTCTTGCCTGCAAAGTTTCTTTTGAGAAAACCACTGATAGTCTTATGGGAACTACTTTGTAGGTAATTCTTTGCTTTTCTTTTGCTGCTTTTAAGATTCTCTCTTTTTCTTTAACCTTTAGCACTTTAATTATGATGTTGTCTAGGTGTGGTCCTCTTTGGGTCCAACTTGCTTGGGACTCCCTGTGCTTCCTGGACTTGTATGTCTGTTACTGTCACAAAATTAGGGAAGTTTTCTTTCATTATTTTTTTCAAATAAGTTTTCAATTTCTTGCTCTTCCTCCTCTCTTCCTGACATCTCTATGATTCAGATGTTGGTACTTTTGAAGATGTCCCAGAGTCTTTTTATTCTCTCCTCATTTTTTGGATTCTTGTCTCTTCATTCTGCTCTGGTTAAATGTTTATTTCCTGATGTTGCAAATAGATGATTTGAACTCTGGCTTCCTTCCCTTCACTGTTGGTTCCCTGTGGATTTTTCTTTATTTCACTTAGTGTAGCCTTCATTTCTTCCCTTATGCTTTTGCTGTACTCAATGACTTCTCTGCGTATCCTTATCACCAGTGTTTTGAACTCTGCATCTGATAGGTTGGCTATCGCTGTTTCCTTTAGTTCTTTTTCTGGGGCTTTGTTCTGTTTTTTTTTTTGTTTTGTTTTGTTTTTTTTTTTGTTTTCATTTGGGCCACATTTCTTTGTCTCCTCAATTTGGCAGTCTCCCTGTATTTGTTTCTATATATTAGGTAGAGCTGAGTTGATTCCCTGTCTTAGGTAACCTGTTAAATTACCATGATGTAAAGCCTTAGATATTCTCCAGGGAGGGGCAACCCACTTCACCACTTTGTGGCTCTGTTTGTGGGGGAAGGGTTGGAGAGGGGACAGTGCTGCTGTCTGGCTACTAGAGGCTTGCTTGGTGCTTGTCCCATTTCTAGTCACTTCACACCCTTCCCCTATGTGACTGGCACCCTTCTCACTGTTACTCTGGTGGTGGTTCCCAGAGTGGGTGGGTTTGCATACGTTCTAGGACCATGCAGGCCCTTTAAATGGACTCTCTTCCACCACCCCAACTGTCACTGGTTTTTACAGCCAGAGGTTATGAGGATTCATCTTTCTGGTGCAGGAATCCTGGGTTGCATGGTTTGGCCCAGGGCTGGGATCACTCACTCCCATTGTATCCCTCCTGATTTTTATCCACCACACGTGAATGTGGGAATACCTGTTTCACCAGTCATCACCGCCATTGCCTCACCACCACCACACCATGTCCTTCCTCTCTGCCCCTCCTACCCTCTGGATGATTATGACTTCTTTAAATCTTTGGTTATCAGACTTCCATGCAGTTTTATTTTCTGACAGTGATGGGTATTTTGTGTTTTGAGGTTAGTTGTGATCCTTCTTAGGGTTGATCAAGAAGATGAGATGCGTCTACCTATGCCTCCATCTTGATTGGAAGACCTTTACCAGATGTTTGAGTGAATGAGTGAATACCTATGTAACCTGACAGCTACAGCTTCCTCTAAGGGGTGGGGAAGCTTAGACTTGGCTCCCAGGAGGTCTCCTCCAGGCCAGAGTAACACTTGGGCACATCTGCTGAGAGCCTGACCTGGCAGAGGGAGCTATCAAGACCAGAGCTTAATGGACATCCAATGTTTTCTCTGCCCTGAGACTCTCCCATCTGCTTTCCAACTTCTCCCTCCTAACCTATTTTTGTCTGGCTTTTCTACACTGCTTGAAAGGTCATTCATCCCTCTGCTGTTCACCCCAGGGTGCAATGTGTAGCATTGCTACGTGAACAGCTGCTTGAAGACAAAATCTTTGCCCTGAACAGCCAGCTGCCTTTGAAATTTGATTTGGGGCTTATGTGTGAAATCCCGGTTGGCCTGCTCTGTCCAGACCTTCCGAATGCTCATGGCTTATGCATTCCATTCAGCAGGCTCACAACCACATCTGAGACTCCTAATTTAAATTTTACTTTTGCTATCTGGATTTATGGGAAGTTCAGCCTTTCTGAAAACTGTCCAGCCCTGGTTGGTGTGGCTCAGTAGACTGACCACTGGGCTGTGGACTGAAAGGTCGCTGGTTCAACTCCCGGTCAGGGCAAATGCTTGGGTTGTGAGTCAGGTCCTGTTTAGGGGCATGTGAGAGATAATCGATTGATGTTTCTCTTGCACAATGATGTTTCTTTCCCGATCTTCCTCCCTTTCCCTATCTCTGAAAGTAAATAAAACCTAAAACAAAAAACGTCCTCTGAATGTCCAGCTGTTTTGACAAAATACTATAATAGACAAGTAGGAGATAATAGAATATATATTTACATATCTATACTTCTATGTATCCATCTCCTGGTTCCTAGCACAGAGCCACCGTTGTAATTTCCTAAGTGATTAGAGCACTAGGAGCACATGTTGTGCTGATACTTGAGCTGTTTCTGACGCAGAGCTCCTAAATCCCTTGGGATTTCCTGGGTGACCCCAATCTTTTGTTCTAATGAGTAGGTGATTCTTGGTGGCCTCCAGGATGGGGGCTGATCTCCAGAAAGACCAAGCAATGACTAGAAGCTTGGATTTCAGCCCTACCCCCATTATGCTGAGGGGGAGAGGGGCCAGAAATGGAGTTCATGGTCAATCCCATGGATGTGATTAAAATCCCCATAGTGTGGGTTTTGGAGAGCTTCTGGGTTGGGCTGGGGAACAGGTGAAGGTTCTGGGAGTGTGTAGGGCCTGGAAAGAGCAAGGACACCCTATACTCCTTCCCACATTCCGTGCCCCGGGCAGCTCTTCCGTCTGATGTTCATCTGTAGCCTTTATCATCACTTCTTTTTACAATAAACTGGCAAATGTTTACAGAAACTTTTCCTGAGTTCTGTGAGCTGCTCTAGCAAATTAATCAAACTGAGGAGGGGGTGGAGGAAACCTGATTTATAGCCCATTGGTCAGAAGCACAGGTGATTTGTGGTTGGCATCTGAAGGCAGGGAGAAAGTAGCCTTGTGGCTACTTAGGGCTGAGACCTTTACCTGTGGGGCCTGATGCTATCTTCAGGTAGATGGTGTCAGAATTAAGTTAAACAGAGCGACACCAGCTGGTGTCATAAAGTGTTGAGTGACAGCGGTGTGGGAGTCAAGGAGAAACCCAGGAAGGGTGCTAAGTTTTCCCTGTCTCCAAAGCAGAGGCAGAAACTTAATTTATTTGAATAGATTGCTAGTTTCCTGTGACTCTATTTTAGTTTGAACTCTTTTAGCTTTCCAGTTTTTATTTATAACTATTTTTGGGGGGGGGAGGGTTGTTGTTTGTTTGTTTATTTATTTATTTTTAGAGAGAGGGGAAGAGAGGGAGAAGAACATCTTTGTGTGGTTGCCACGTGAGTGTGCCCTACTGGGGACCTGGCCTGCAACCCAGACATGTGCCCTGACTGGGAATTGAACTGGTGACCCTTTGGTTCACAGACTGGTGCTCAGTCCACTGAGCCACACCAACCAGGGCATCTTTCAGCTTAAAAAAAAAAAAAAGATTGTATTTATTTTTAGAGAGGGGGAAAGGAAGGGAGAAAGGGAGAGAAATGTCGATGTGGGAGAGAAACGTTGATCAATCACCTCTGCCTCCCCATGGGGGACCGAATCTGCAACCCAGGCATGTACCTTGACTGGGAATTGAACCGGTGACCTTTTGCTTTGCGGGACAATGCCCAACCAACTGAGCCACACTGGTCAAAGCTTCCAGCTTTTTTCTTTTATACATAGAAGGTCTTTCAATGATATTTAATCCATTTTGGCCCTGCTGGTTAAAATGTTCATCTTTCTCCATGTCTGTTTGTAGCACCATCATCCCCAGATCTAGACTTCTGGCCTTGGGGGTGGCCCACCAGTGACACTAGTACAGGTGGGCTAGGGAGTCAACCAGGCCTGGTTTGAATCCTAACTCTGCCACTTAATAGCTAAGCAAGTCGGGGCAAGTTATATAACTACTCAAATCTTCTGCTCCCTCTCACCTATGAAAAGGGTACAAATATCGACCTTGGATGTTGTGAGAATTGAAAGCATGTAACACATTACAGGGCACATTTTAAACTATTCTGTTAATAAAAGCCAGCCACTTTTACAGTCAAGTTTCTTTATGGAACTATATATTTTTGGAAAAGATCACATGAAGAGCAAACCTTCCCAAGCCACCTACAGCTGAGTTCGTTGTGCTTGCTGTGCAATGTTGCTCAGCGTGTGGGGATCACGCCTATTGTCAGAGGACCTTCTTTCATTTCTTTTGTAGGCATTTTCCTTTCAACCTTTTGCCAGTTTGGTTCCAGCACAAAGTTGTTTCTGGCTTGATCAGCCAGGTGAAGGTCCAAGGCTGGATGTCGCCACAGCCATTCCCTCCTCTTGTAGCTGGCTGGTCCAAACCACCTTGAAATCCAAGGCCCTTCCTATTCTGTCGTAATGAGATGCTCTATTATTTTTAAAAACAAACATTGCAAAGTAAAAAAGCGGATGAATACCGAGTCTGTTTTTCAGTCCAGTCTCTTGTATTTCAAATGACTGAGGTTTGGTAAAAAGGTGGAGCCCGCATTTCCCTGGTAGACCATTTGGAAAAAGGAGTGTCAGTTTGGGTTCCTATCTGGGAGCTGGGTGTGAGCGCCTTTCCCTATGTCTGTCCCTTCTACTGCTTCTGGTTCCTGATTTCTTTTCTTCCATTTTAAGCTCATGCCAATGCTGCTGCCTTAATGCCTTTCTTAACGCAATTTTGACCTCTCTGGTACTAAGGGACCTTTTTGCCGTAGAACCACAGGCTAAGCTATGAAGAAAGATGTAGGTAGATCATTCCAGTACATCAAAGCTGCAAGGGCTCAGAGGTCCCCAAACAAGGGTCCTTAGAACCCTAGGGGTCCAGCGAAGTCCACGAGACTTCTACAGGGAAAAGAGGCTCGCTCGGCTGGCCCTCAAACTACTCAATCCCAGCATTTCTGCTTCATCTCTTTTAGATATGAGTATTCAGCACACAAAATAGTTGGAAGGGGCTCATTTAAAAAGACATTGAAAACCACAGCTATAACTCAACGTTTCTGTTTTTGCAGATGAGGACTATGAGGCCCAAATGATTCCCTGGAGGTGACAACCAACCCCTTGGGGGATGAACTGCGGCTGGCGACCTCGCGGATTCTATTTATCTCAACTCTGGCATCCTTCGGATGCGACTGTTTTCCTGTGTCGGCGGAGGAGACGGAGGGGGTGTTTGCTAATGGGTCTCAGCCAGTCACCTATTTGGAATCAGCAGGCTTCTGTTTGACTGTCCGTCTATAGCTCGTTATGACTTGGGGACAAGGCTGGCACTGGGAGAGGATTAGAGAATGGGGAAAAGATTATTTGGGTTATTCTCATGTCAGGTTTGCTAGAATGTCCCCTTGGTAGAAATATCCATCCCCCTAGACCCAAGATGTCTGATAAGCTCTCTAAAGTCAATGTGCACAGACCAGGCTCCAACTCCTTGTAAGTCACCCAGGACGTCAGGGACCCAAATGTGAAGGCAGGAATGTGGGGACCCGCTGGGCAAAGCTCAGAACTACCCAGAGGGATTTCTCTAGAGTTCTGTTCTCCACCAAGTCCTCCAGTCTCTGCCCCTCACTTCATGCGTCAAATGCATTCTTGGCCAATGGTTCCTGGTCTTTTGAAATATCATGACTTTTTGAGAAAATGTTTAAAATGACTTTGGGGGCTGACATGGGATTGCCAATATTTTATTTTCTAGTATCAATAGCTACCATCACAAATAAGTGTTATTTTTTAAAAATTGTTCTAGCTATACAATTTCACTTCGTTTTGAGCACTTTAAAATTATACAAAAATTATTTGAATACCAAAATTGTAGGAAGCTCTTCCTAAGCAAGGACACCGTGTACTAATCATTCTGTCTGGTGCTATTTTGGTTCAGTTGGTGGTAGATCACTAAAGAGACCACCCTGGTGGGGGGACAGAGGGGAGCAAAAAGGGGATGGATGTAACACAACAACAATAAAATTAAAAAAAAAAAAAAAAAAAAAAGAGACCACCCTGGCCTGACGCTGGCAATGCTCTAGGGCACAGGCTCCTTGGTTTCTGTAGCTTCTGCCATGTCAGACAGCAGGCACCTGAGGCACCACTGAAATACCAACAAAAATACCAATAGAAATACCACTGACAAGAGGGCATTTCAGCCTCAGTCCAAGGGGAGTAAACTAAAGCTGGGAATATTCTCATCCAGCTTCCCCCTGACATTACAGTGTCCCATATGAGATAGGGGCAGGCTGTAACAGTCATATCCGCTCACTGCATTAAAAAAAAAAAGTGCATTTTCCATTCATTTAAGACCATTAAGCTCCACGGTCCGGACATTTCCCGAAACCATACAGGACCAGAGCAAGGACAGAGATGACACCAGGCATGGGTGGGAGCCAGGCCACTGATGGCAAGACCCAGTTGGTGAGCAGACACATTCTATAAATGATGTCTGGTGCGGCTGAAACATGGAATATACTTTCTAATCCAGTACCTATGAAAATGTTTAGATAATACATCTAAAGAAATTAGAACAACAGAGACACAACTTGGAGTGGTTTCTTCTTTAGCAAAATATAAGTAAGTCAACCATTTTTCAAATCAACGAAGCTTAAAAATGTTCCTCGATGGAGCTGAAAGAAGCCACTCATATGAGGTTGGGGGGATATTGGAAGAGGAATGGATTAAGAATTGGTGTGAAAGGCAGGTCTACCACTTGGGGACAGCTGGAGAGTCATGCTGCTTGCCCGAAGCACAGGATGCTGAAGGTGTGTTTGTATACTGGCTGTCCCCAGAGCCACTCAACCTTTCATCGTTTCTGTTCCCTTATTTTCCACATGGCTGGTGGGACTACAGTTTACAGACAAACAGAACGCGAAAAGCTCAATGCTCCCACTAACCAGAAAGGGTCTGGAGCTCTGGTGGTCTTTGCAGTGGCCCAGGCTGCTGACAGGGTCCACACGCCCATCTTTCTCCCGTCTCTGATGCACACCGGCCGGACCCCCCACATGCTGAGGAACACGGCACCCCCCACCCCTGCAGTCTGTTGCCAGTGAGCCATGAACAAACCAACCACAGAGAGAAGCTGCTTTTTTCTCTTCAATTTAATTGAAGTTACTTAGAAAAATAATCAGGCTTGAATGGCTTTTCCTGGAGGAAGGTCCATGAACATGTCACGCTTTCGTTGGCAATGTGGAATTCGGCTTTCTTGAACAGGACAGTAAGATACAGGGAGTTTTCTACAACAAGCCCTCTACTGCATACAAATATGTAAGGAAAAAAAATCACACTCCACAAAGGTGTTAAATTATATGTCCATATGCCATACTGAGCATGCTCATAAGAAAACAGTACGGGCAGCCCCTTCTGGACCTGGCAAAGAATAGCGGACTGAACTGCGCCGGTGAAGGGCCAACCGTCAGGCTGTTGCTTGTTCATCAGGTCCAGCTGGTGGAGATGGGAAAAAGCTGGAGGGAACTCGGGGCCTAGGAACATGGGAGAGCATGGAGGTCAGTCCTGCTGACGTAGGAGTGAGCAAGGAAGGGATGCTGCTCTCCAAGGTTGCACAGAACGGGGCAGCTTCGATTGTGTGCGTGTGCGTGTGCGTGAGCACGTGTGCACATTTGAGCAGGGAAGGGCTGGGCTGAGAGATGATCTCTGAGCACCACCTACCAGCGACAGAGCCCCTCGGCTTCTTAGCAGGTTAGAACAGGGCCTTTTGCAACCACGGCCTCAGCACTGGTGCAGACCCCAGCAGCGAAGCGTGCGAGGGGCTCGCTTTTGCTAAGGGAACTTTCTGCTGGCAGAAATCTGACCCTCCGGGCCCTTGCCACCAGGAGGACTGCTCCGACTGCAGTTTCCACGGCCTTCTGCTCTCCTGTGGCATCCGGATCTTGAGCAGGCAGGATGGTGAAGCGCCCCTGGTGGGCAGGGGGGAAGGAGGGTCCCCTCTGAGACACCACAGGTCAGCAGACTGCCCTTCTTCCCAGACCAGCTGGGGAGGTGGGGGTAAAGTGGGGGTGTCCAGGGGAGCTGCGGGGATTTCAACGCTGTGGCTAATATTCTAGAGCTTTCCAACCAAAAGGAGAAGGTAAAGCAGGAATGTCCTTGTAAATACTACCCTGACTGTACCTGGTTTTGAAAACACAGCAGCACCCTTGAAAAGTGGCTCGAAGATGGGACACCTGCCTGTACTTTTCTCCAGCTAAGCATGCATTAGAAAGCACTTTCAAAGTTTTCTGAAGAAAAAACAAACCAAAAAACAAAACACAAACATTTGTTTTCCAGGCACATTGTCATCCATGAATTCTTTTAAACCAAGGACACAGAATACTTACTTCCTACATTCGGCAACAACAGCTGAGTCAATTAAAAAAAAATTTTTTTTTAATACCATTAGAAAATAAAATATGAATACAAAACAAAACACGAGGAGAAAGTCCCCCGTGGCTAGAGAGAGAGAGAGTGGACCAAAGAAGGCGATTTGCACGCAGCACTGAGTTTGCTCGAGGAACTGATCAAAGGCAGACCCGGGAACGCAAAACTCAGGAAATCTAAGTGAATTTCCATGGCAAAACCAAAAAAGCATACCGTGAACAATTCCAGCCTCTGGAACTGAAGAAGCACTCATCAAGGCTTGAGCTCACTTGGCTTGCACTGAGCAACCTAAGGCTTGAGGCGTCGGGGGGCCACTGATGCCTCCCCCGCTTCCTTCTGTCCACACCACCCAAAACTTTCCTCCTCCCGACTCAACTCGGGAGGGATGGATTCGTTGCTCGTGGTGGAATCCAGGATTAGAACCATTGCAGTTGACTTCATTTGAAAAAGTGCCCCTGGTGCTTGGACACCTGTGGTGCTGTTTTCTTTTATTTTTTAGTTTTTTTTCTGGGGGGAGGGTAAGAAGACGCTGCTTTTATCCTTGAAGACCTCAGAGGCGCCGAATCAACCTAACCCAAGTATGCTCTGTGGAACGCTAGTTCCGTGAGACGACCCGCCAATTAGGGTATCCTGGTCACGTAAGTTCAGAAATGCCACTGACTCAGGGACGCTCTCGGGAATTCACAATGCACGGCACACCGTCAAGGCTCTGACCAGTCCTGCAGAAAGGAAACTGACTTCACTTCGTTTGCCAAGAATATGTGACCATAAAACTCTTATTTTGCCTCACGTGAACGTGACATCCCCTAGAACCTATGTTCTCTATAGAGCACAGATTTAGAAATGCTGGACCTGTTTTATCAGCAGAAGCCTTATTTCTGAGGACACTTTCCTCTGCTTGGAAATAGGATCCAGGCCCCCAATTCTAGGGACAGCTGAAAACTGTCACTCGACTTGGTACAATAGGTTGCATAAATCTCTGTCCACCAAGGGTAGCGTTGCTGTGCCCTTCATAAGGGGAGAGGGCTTGGAAGAAGGTACAGAGCATTTGCCAATAGCTCCAGCCACCCTCTCCAGTGCACACCTCACTTGCATCCAATAAAATAATTTTCTCGGTGAGATGTAGCAGCTGCTGCTCACCGAGCTGGCTCTGAGCTTTTACCATACAATTTTAATCGTTTCTGTGAATAAATTACCTTTTTTGTTGGTTTTAGAATATTCTTCTCACCCCTTAGCTATATACTGAATCCAAAAAAAAAAGAAAAAAACAAAGCAAAAAGCAGAACTTACCCACACCCCATCCCGCCCCACCCCCTATTATTAGAACTACTTGTATTATATACAGTATCTGCTACCAAGTCATCCACGAGCTGTAAGAGGAATGTGGCTCAAACTTCAACCGAGGCATCAGAAATGGCTGGAAGTGAGGAGCGTGTGCAGGTGGGAATGAGCAAGGAACAGGAAGTGAACATTTCCAGCCTTCCAGGAAAAAAGGGGGCATGACTTACCATCATGGAAGGCTGTCCTTGCTGCTCATGTGTGACGGTCACAAAGGTGCTGATGTCTTCTTGGCCTTGGAAGGACTTGAGAGCCGGTACGCATGTGCACGTATGTAATCAAGAACCCACCCCTGACCTTCAGGAGGGGTAGAAATGCCAGACCATTGCAAATCCCTGAACGTAGGAATCCTGCCACGGTATTATGTGGCCAGTGTAGAAAACAACACTTCTCCATGGAGGCTACGGGGCTGGAGAGGAGAGGAGGGGACACCAGATGTTGCTAAGGTTCCCCGTGCCTCCCCCAGAACGGATGTCACTCATCAATCACAGCACTCTTCCATGCTGCTCCTGGGGCTCAAAGGAGAGCCAGCACATGATAAGAACATTGTTGGTCAATTTTTGGATTTGACATTAAGCCTGGATTACTCACCAAGTTCAGTAGCTCTGAACTCCAAGCATGCTCTGCTCCAAGCATGTGGTTTTCAAATTTGGGTCATAGAAAAATGCAGACTTATCGGGGTCGTGGATTTGTTTATGAGCAGTCCAAACCACATGTTAAGTCTAAAATATCAGGGATTTGCTAATTGTCAAGCCAGGAGACTCTGTGACCATGCATGTAAAAGCTTCTTGAGGGCTGAGACCATTGGCTTTGTTCCATGTTCTATCTGCAGGGCCTGGAATGCGGCCCAGCACATAGTAGTTGCTCAATAAATACTTGTTGACTATAAAGCAACAGCCACTTCACCTTCATCACAACTGGCACTGCCAGTACAAAATTTATTTAGAAAAGCCTATTCTAGCAGACTACTGGTAAATTCTGGTAAAAAGGGGGGGAAAAAAGGCTACAATCAGCTCTCTTCTTGGGTTAAACAAAAATCACATTTCTTTAGGGAAAGGGACTTCTGGGTTGACTGCAAATCGGTTTGGAATGGGAAAAGGTGCCTCTTTCCGTTTATTTCTAGCAGAGTTCCAAGCATGGTGGCGTCAATCCACGTCGCAATGGCTGTCAGCGCACAGTGAGTCTGTACGCGGTGAGGGAGAACGTTCACACCCCTCAAATGAGCATCTTGCTGCCTCAAATGAAATCTATACAGAGACTCTGTTTAAATAACTATAAATAATATTAATTAGAATTGACGGAATGCGTAGTTCCTGGAATTCACCAGAACACAAGGGAACCTTCGAGACAGTGTTGCAGTATTCATGTCGAAAACCAGGGACCCCACCCGATTCCCCTGCCAAAGCAGCCGTCCTTCCCCACGAAGGATTTTAAATAATTCTCACTATGCTGCTCGCAGCATCATCCCCAAAGAAACATTAATTTACAAAATAACCCAATATTCATATACTTCTTTTGACAAATAAAAATCTTAAATTAAAAAGCACGATTCTCTCCCTCGGCCCACCCCCCCCAACCCCCCCACCCCCTTTATTCCAATTTCAGGTAGCTTGGCACTGAGTAATTGAACATTAAAAAATCGAGTTTGTAGACTTCGTACAGCTGCGTTTGGTGCTCGGAGCTGATGTTCTGGAAGAACTCCGTGGTCATTTCATCAGTAGTTCTTGTGGACTTGGCGTAGGTGGGGAACTTCAGGTAGCTGCCCACCCCCGCCAGCTGCAGGACGTAATTAGAATCCTCCTCCAGCGTCTCGTACTTGCCCACGAGGTCGTAGTGGATGTGGCACGGGTGGCAGAGGGAATAGACGGTCTGCCAGTGTTCGTTGAAGGGCTCCTCGCGCTGGGTGTGCGGGTCGATGAGATAGGCCACGAACTCCTCGAACTTGACATCGTCGCCTTTGCGCAGCGCCTCCTGCGTGGCGTTCTTCCTCTGGCGCTTGATGATCTTGGTGCCGTAGCGCTTGTGGAAGGACGTGTTGTACTTCTGGGTGAACTTGTTGCGGTAGGCCGACACCAGCCTCTCGAAGGGCTCGCGGACAAACAGGAACTTCATGTAGCTTTTCAAGCGATGGTTGATCTCGGGGATGCTGTACTGGTTCAGGGTCTTCAGGTTGGCGGAGATGTGCGCCTCGTTGGCCGGGATCTCCATGGGGTCGCTGTACTTCCCCCGCCCCGTCAGGACCATCATGAGCCGCTTCCAGTTGGTGCAGGCCACCTTGGGCACGTAGCAGTAGATGAGCTCGTGGTCCTCGTCCACCACCAGGTGCTTCAGGTCGTTGGGCGTCAGCACGCGCCGCTTGCGGCTCATGGCGCTGTTGGCCCGGCACGTGTCGGTGACCTGGTCCCGCCTCATCTGGTGCAGGACTGCGGTGTTGGAGAGCTCCAGCTGCAGAGGGGACACAAGAGGAATAAGAATTCAACCCTCGTGAGGGATATTTTCCCATCTGGCCCACCCTTAACCATGATGGCCGACGCAGGTTGCCATGGCAGCGATGGACCACTAAGTGGCCTGAGTCCCCATTTCTAACTCTCCATCAGCTAGTTCTGCTCTTTGTTCCACCATCCTTCCTGTGGAGACTAAGGTAGCGATCAACTCTATAAATTATCTGCCACCTTCTGTGGGACTGGGGTTCTACTAGAGCTACATTTACACAGTTTTCTTTCTCTGTACAGCAAATTTGAACCGTTGTTGATTTATTTAATAATACCAAGTACTGGCCATCATGCCAGGCAACTTGCTACCAGGCACTGGGGATGCAGTCATCAAATAGTACAGGACAATGAGGTAACTATGCTTATAGAGCTTCTAGTCTAGCTGGGAAGAAACAGAAAAGTGAGGCTCAGAAAGGTTAAGTTACTATCTTGAGATCACACAGCAAGCAACAGACAGCGTTGCTATTCAACTCGGGTCTGCTTGGCGAACAAAGTGGCCCACTTTCTACTCTACCATGATGTTCAGCATTCTATCTTCTTGAATGAAGCAGAAAGAAAGGATGGCAGTCTGGCATTTTGGTTGCTCTATTTTAATGCAAGGGGAACTGTTTTTTTTTTTCTACAAGCCGGTCACAGTGGACATCTGTAGCTTTTTGCTTCCTCGGGATCTTGATTTTTCTCTGGGAACCCGTTCTCCATTCTCAGTTCCCTTTTCTCTCTAGGTGCTGAGCTGTGAGAATGGCACCTGGAGCTTGGGGACAGGGAGGAGGGCCACCATGCAGGGAGAGCTAGACTGGGAATGGTGGGTACAGTGCAGAAAGAGGGATGTGTTACCAGTGACATCATCTGAATACCTAGGTCCATAGGTTGTTGAAACCAGACTCCTCCTGGGCTTTGGTTACATTAGTTAATACTTTTGCTTTGGTGCATAAGGTAATTTGAGTCTGGGTTATAGTGTTTGCAACCAAAATGTGTGGGTATTTGCAGGTACTGGTTTTGAGCTTTTCACCTCTGCCATGTTCACCTAGCCAAACCCGTGTGCAGATCTCCCGATGTGCAAGGCTCTCTATTTGGCTCCGCTGGGAGATGCAACCCTTTCCTAAAGGGCTCCAGTCCAGGAGGCACGGCGGGCAGCCTCAATCGGAAGATGTGCATGCTCCTCTGAATTCTAGGAGTGCACATTTCTTCCCGAAGGCCATTCACTGCCCGTCTGAACCGGCTCTCACAAACCACCAAGACTAGGACACAGCGGACCACGCCACCTCCGTGTGCCTGCACCTTGGTCCCCAACGCCCAGAGACTTTTATGTTGCAGGCCAGCCCGAGGTCATGGAATTCAATTAGTATTTCTTTTGAATAGGAAAACTCTGACTTTTGAATTTGCTGTTTTCTTAGCATGTTCCTTAAGAGGAACACTTATGCCATTTAAAACAAAAGTGACAACAAACTCTCCTTAAGAGGAACCGCAACACAGTGTCCTAAAGGAAACAGAAGGACCAAGATGGAAAAAAGAGCCCATCAATTTTGCCCACTTGAATCACTACGGGCAGTTTTGAAGGCAATAAATTACTCAATGAGCAAAGAAACAAGGGGATCCATCTCCCCACTCTGCCTTATTTTCCAGCCCTTTTCAGTTGGAGACAGTTCTCTGGTCTTCCATCCCCAGCAAGGTAGCCCGTCACTTACTACTGCATTCGGGCCCACAAAGGCATGAAAAGTGGAAGCGATACCACTGTATCCCTTTTACGTCCAATTGCAGAGACAGAACACAACTCACTGGGGCTTCGGAATGTGGCATTTGAGGTTTCTTTCCCTTCCATTTTCTTCCTTCCCAGGGCAGTTGAGGTGGCAAAGGGTACATGTGTGGCAGTGAGGCACACACAGTTGTCCCCCGGGGGACTCGCGGTGGGGGAGGGTCAAGAGAATAAGCAAGTTTTCAGCCATGAGACAGAGCCAGACCCCTCCTTAGAGGAAGAAGCTCACCTGGGCCTCTAGGGTTGAGTGCTTTTTTACATAGAAACCATTTTCATTAATTCTTTTAAATTTAACTTTTTATTTTAAAATCACCTCAGACTCGTGTTGATGTAACTTTTGAAAGCAGGTAGATGATACTCCTCTGTGCTGCGTGAGGACTCCATTTCTAGTTGCTGTATAACATTAGATAGCCTTTTCCTGGTGCAAACTCACTATTTATCTACTTTTGTCTCTGCCCATTTCTAATTGGCCCGAGACGATAAAAATGCACGTACACAGGGCCACCGAGTGGCCCTGACAACCTGGGGAGGGGAGCCCTGGATGGGTGAGGGGGAAGAGTAATGGTTCACCATCCTGCCAGAATGGGGCAGGAAAGATCTCTGATAGCAGCCCAGGCTGTTGCTGAAATCTCCGTGTTCGTTATGAGGACCAACAGCATGTAAGAAATCACAGGTAAATAGTGATTTCTAGTTTTTAAAAAAAAAGCAAATCTCGGCATGCTACTTCCACACGGGTCCCTGCGCAGGACTTATGGGAGCTTTTGTGACAGGAACAGCTCTTCAGCAACGCGCAGATCCCCTGAATATTAGGGGGTGATTCGAGGGGCCCACTGCTACGGGGCCACAGGAAGACAGGCACGAAGAGGACTTGCTGATGAAGGGCAGTCTGCCCCTTGTCACTGAAAGAGAACGCCTGTCTTTTCCAGCCATCTTGTATGCACTTCACAAAGCAGAGGTTTGTTGATCTGATCATCACCTCAGAGCTGTGAGATTCATCTCTGTCTCCTTTTCTCTCTCTTTCTCTAAGATACTTGAAGCAAATATACCAAAGGACATCCACGCAGTATAACGCTGAAATAGGAAGAAAGCAAATGTACGAACTCTGCGTTTAAGGATCTCCCCCGGTTGCGGGCTTCCTCGTGGCAGGGGCAGAAGGGGACATGTGCTTAAACCTTGTTTTTGTGCCCAGAAAGAAGCATTCCAAATGCTTCGGGAAAGAATGAGGACAATTTTAAGCCATTCAGAAATTTTAGTCAGGGAGGGAGATTCTTGGGTTCCATGTGCTCATGATGGAGTATGAAAGGGGTTGCTTGCCCTGGCTGATTGATACCAATGTTACGATTCACTGTCACCAAGTCCACAGAACGATCCAGCATTTATAGAACACGTTCATATACACCCTCTCATTAAAGAACCCCCTGGAACTTCTCCAGAGCCTACTGAAAGAAGACTTACACCTAATAGACCAGCCCATACTTCCAACCACCTATCATTTTGGAAGGGACTCGCTCCTCCCAAGTATTGATGCTTCGTGGTGGTGGCTCTCAACGTGAACATCACTTGGAGGGCTTGTTAAGGTCGTTTGCTGGGTGCCACCCTGAGTTTCTGATTCAGTGGGTCAGGGATAGGGCCTGAGAACATACATTTCCAGCAAGTTCCCAAGAGTGCTAGTGTGCCCCGGCTACCACCACAAAATGCCAAACACACTGGGTGTCTTAACTAGCAAGAAATGATTTCCTCGCAAGGCGGGAGCAGCGGGCAGGGCTGGCCTCCTCTGGGCCTCTCTCCTTGACTTGGATACGTCCACCTTCTAGCTGCCTCTTCACATGGCTGTCCCTCTGTGCACAATTGTGCCTGCTGTCTCTTCCTCTGATAAGGACACCTGTCCTACTGGATTAGGGCCCTCCCATTTGCACTCAATTTAATCAGCTTAAAATTGTTTTTCTTTTATCAACTTTAGAAAGGGGGGAAGGAAGGGAGAAAGAGAGGGAAAGAAACATCGGTTGGCCACCTCCAGCTGGTGCCCTGATCAGGGACCAAACCCACACCCAGACATGTGCCCGGATCGGGAATGGAGTGGGTGACCCTTAGGTTTTATAGGATGATGCCCAACCAACGAGCCACACCAGCCAGGGCTGATCGTCCATTTGAAGGCCACGTCTCCAAGGCCAGTTACGTTAAAAGATACTGGGGTGGGACTTCAATATAAGAATTCGGGGCTGCGGGGAGCCCATCCCACCAGGTAAGGCTGATGCTACTGGTCTGGGGACCACACTTTGAGCACCACAGCATTACACTATCAGGAAATGACTGTAATGTAACATCTCTCACCCATTCATGGCTCTTCTTAATTACAGAACACGAAATCCAGGGTTGTCCTCTGCTGCCAAGAGTCTCCTAGATCTTCCCCCAGTTCCAGCTTCAACTCCCTCCACCTCCCTTTCATCTCCCGAAAGTATAAATTAGGTCAGAGCAGGGGCTGATTCTAGGACACCGTGAACACGCGACAGGCTCTGGGCTGGGTCCCGCCTTCTCGTTTAGATGTCTATTTTTAATTTGGACATTTTCAAAAGGACATCTATAATTAAGTTTAAGTACCAACACTAGGGGACTGTTTAAAAATGCCATTTTCCAACTTGACTGTGTTTCATCTTTCAAGGAAGAAAAGCTGGTTTCCCTTAAATTAAAACATCTTCTGTGGTGCTTACAATTTCTCTGAGACACAAGAATCCAAACTGAAGGTGAAGCAGCCCCCCCTGAGAAAAAGCAGAAACCCAGAGCCAAAGGTGAATTTGGAGGCATCAAGTGGACCCAAGTGGAGGCATCAAGTGGCATCAAGTGGCAGGGTGGACCCAGCCTCAGTTTCTCCACTTGAAAAATCCTAATGCAAAACCCCTCTCTCAGCTGCACTGTGGTCATCCTGTCGATTTTAGAATTGCTGGGGAGGGAGGGAGAGGAGAACCCTGTGGCCTGATCTCCTATGATTCTATTACTTCTCTTTCTGGTCTAAAAACTCCTACAGTCTCACGAAAAAGGGCAAGTCATAAGGCCTCAATGGCAAGGGCACACCCACGGCAGAGAGACGCACAGCAGACTGAAGTGTACTAGCCGCCATTTATTGAGCACTTACTAGGTTCCGCCGCTGTTCATCCTCATGTTTAGGCCCTCGTCAGCACTCTAAGTAACACAAGTATTCCCGATCTATGGATGGGAACATTGATGGGCAGGGAGAACAAGTAACCACTCAAGATCAGGGAGCTAGAACCTGGGGCTAGGGTTCAAATCCAGGCAGCCTGCGATCTGAGACGGTGAACAATGCAGCCTCCCAGGGCCCACAGACCCCCTGGGAGTCACCGGCTCTGGGGCAGCCGCTGGGATCACAGGGGAGCTTTAAACACCAGGGAGGCCAGGCCCACCTCAGCCATCCAATGGGCTTGCTCTGGCTCTGCCCAGCTCCTGGGGATTCCAAACCTGCCCAGGTGGGGCCCCTGCCTTAGAGACTCCAATGCCAGAAGCTATAAACTAAAGCACAGACTAGACTTGAGCAGTGACCTGCGTGTGATCTCAGGCAACTTTCACCTTCTTGGTCCTCAGATTTAATGGATGGAGCTTCCCATTCGGGAGGGCGAAAGGTCAAAGGTCTAGAGGGCCACCGTTCTCAAGGGGTCTGTGGGTGTGTCCAGGGGGAAGTAAAGATCGCTTAAAATACACTTTCATGTTTAGAAAAGAAAGCAGAACAGTATCGGGTCTTTAAAGAAGTCGTCTGGTCTGGACCTGCTGCGAAACTCAGAGTCGCGGAAAGACGTAACTCCCTGTTAACTGACATGAACGTTGCCAGGGAAATTGGTTCCTTAAGATTTGAACTTGTCATAGGGGAGCCCAAGGCCGGCCTCTCTGCAGGGGCTTTTCCTACCTGTCCAAAGCAAACGGAAGGCAAAGGTGCAAGGGATGGGAAGTATTTTGAGACCTAGAAGGTGACACAGGCAGGGGTGCAGGAGATGCTGGGTGGGTGCCCCAGGGCCAGGTGCTGACCAGGCTCAGCTGACTAGGCAAACTAAGGCTCTGAGCTGCATTTCCACCTTGGGAGCTCTGTGGGCAGAAGCAAGCGAGTGGACAGTTCTTTTAGGCTTGTGGTTAAGGTGCTCCTTTTGCAGGCAGGGTATAAAGTTGGTGACCCTGGTTAGGGACACAAACCCAAATGCCCTCCGCGGTCAGCCGGGAGTCCCTGGGCCACTGGAATCTCACCCCGGTGGTCACGAGGACATAGGATCCCGGTGTTTCCTGATCTTTCCATTTCTGGAGGGAAGCCAGTCAACCAGATTGTATGTGTAATCTCTGCATTCTTCAGGGTTAGCTCCAATTAGAAACCACATTTTTTAAAAATGTGGGCCAAGCCATACTTGTTGGGGCTGGGCAGGCCTGTGGGCCCCCAACTGGCACCCTCCTGCAGGCATCTGGTGGCGGGGGGCCAGGACAGAGCAGGGGGCCTCTGGGCGCCTGCAGCCCAGCTGCCTCACCCAGGCTGCAGAGGGGCCAGTGCGCAGCTGCAGGGAGGGGAACGGCGTGGAACTGGGCAGACTACAGGGGTTCCGGACCGCAACCAGGGCAGCTGACAGTCCGAGGCACCAGTGGGGTCTCAGCTCTCTCCACCCTCTTCCCCACGTCAGCTTTCTTTGTGAACACTTGCCTCCTTATAGCGCAACGTGCATGCTGATCCTACGCCTCCCTGCCTCGTAGAACGTAAACTCTGAGAGGGCAGAGAGTTTCACTCTTTTGTTCGCTCCTGTACCCCCAGTGCCCGCGGCACATACGAGACGCTTAAGGCTTTGTCAAATGAATGAATGAATGCAGGTGGGCATGAAGGACTTGGGCATGGCGGGGATTTTTAAGGCCACCAAATGGCTGACGAGGCTGCGGGGGCTTCTGGGTGTCCCCTCCTGCAGCCCACCCTCGCTTCCCACAGAGGGCTTCTGGCACCCCGAAGCTGTGTGGAGAGCGCTCAGCATCAGCCCAGCGGCCAGACGCAAGAGGGAGGCAGCTGGACTCTTAGTGGCGGGTAGAAATGAGCTCCAGGTGGCTGCAACAGCCTTCGAGGCGTGGAGAAACGGGTCCTTTCCACCCGCCGGTAAGGCCAGGACACAGGAGGGGAGTCATGAGAGGGTGGGTGCCAGCACCAAGGGCTGGCCTGGGGTGGTTTGGTGTGGGGTGCGTGCTGCCTGGGGGCCCTCTCAGGCCAGGTGCAGCTAGAAGGCCTCATTTCCATCTCAGATCAGCTGTCTGGGCTTCCGGAGGCCCGCGCAGGGTGCAGAAGGGGCACAGGAATAGCAATGGGGTGGCTGCCAAGCTGGCCTGGTGGCCGGGAACAGGGACAATGGTGGGGAAGGGAGGCTGCTCCCACGCTGCTCAGGAGGCTGGATTTCCTGGGAAATCGGAAGTCAGAGGGCGGGTAGCGTGTGCACCTGCAGACTGATGCTGGCTGCCGGCAGAGGGGAGGGCTCCCCTGTGCAGCCTCACAGCTGGCGGCACCCCATCCCGATGAGCCCCCCAACGGGCAATGCTATTCGGGGGCAGGGTGCCATGAGGGCCCCAGGTCCTCCCCCCTCAGACCAACGGCTCTGTGGACTCTTCCTGATTCTCTTCCCAGATTCACCAGAATGTTCTCCTCAGATTTTGCCCAAACCACGTGACCTCTTCAGTCTTAAGTGTCCCCATCTGTAAAATGGGGACAATAACAGACTACTTCTCTGGACTGTTTTGAGGATTCAATATGAGCCCGTCGGAAAAGCACTAGTGTCGTGCCTGGCACATGGCAGGCACTCAGTCCACTGTAATTCTCTTTATTATAAATATTAAGAGGGTTGTTTCCTAAGAGGCCGGCAGGCAGTACAGGAAGCACATTACTCCGTCTCAATCGTCAGCGTATGTAAAAATCACAGTGGGTGTTTGGTAAAATGCCAATTCCTCCCTACGTGGATTGCTGAGAAAAATTCGGACTCGGTGGGTCTGGCTGTCCTCGGTCCCTGTTCTTGGTTGTTGCTTACTGATTCTCCCAGGCTGGTGGTCCTGCACCCGATTTTGAGAACTGCAGATGGAACCCTGTTTTCACACCAGCAGATTCTGCAGTGAACCTCGAACACGTCTGTCATCTGTGCAAAATGCCTGGCTTTGGTGATTCAGTATCTCGCTGACACGGGAGATGGAGAGAAGCAAATGGAAGCAACCTGATCAGCAGCCACTTAGCAAATTAGTGGTCTAAGGAGCAATTTTCTAGATCTGTAGAGATTAACTATAAATATGTCTCAGCAGACTGTCTAGTATGCCTGGGCTTTCAAAGTGAACTATGGATTGAGAGGCATCCACAAAGGTCAACTGACTTCTTAATTGAGTAGCAGATTTTAGCAATATCTCATTTCCCTGCTGTTCTAAAGGTCCGCGTGAGCCACTCTCTTGGGCTTTCATTCTGCACGTGGTGTGTTTCCTTCTTTCACAAACAGGAGAGGCGGAGCCAGCTCTGTGGATGGGGCCCCGAACCCTCTGCCCACCCCTATCCAGGAGGCTATTCCTCTCCCCGCACAATCACCAACACCCCTGCGGCCCCAGTAGAGCCATTTCCACCACCTGGACCCCTTGGTCTCAAGCTGCTCCACCCTGATCCTAGTTCCATCATCTCGAATGACAGGAGTTTATCTTCTTTCCTTCCTCCAGGGCCTCAGGACAGGTCCAGGATATCTCTGTATCCCGGGTGCCAGGCACTCAGTGCCCAGTACTTGCAGAAAAGTGTGAATGGCTTTGTGCCTACACAGTAATGCCTTTCTAGTACTAAGGTTTATTTTGTTGGTCTCAGTCACTTCATTGCCCTTTCGCTCCCCCAAGGACCACCCTCCCGCATGCATAACGGCAGGTCACCACTGAGTGCTACAGGGGCAGACACAGCTAAGCACCTGCTGTTTACTGAGAAACGTACGGGCCTGGGCTGCTTCACGGACCACACATCTGGGGACATACAAATCCACGTAACAGACCACACGTGATACCATGGACTTTGACCTGGGGCCCAGAGATGAGTGAGACAACTTCAAGTTCATGACATGAGAGGTACAAATACCCTTGGTCTGCAGAGCTTTCCAGCAATTTCACATCCCAGAGTCCTTGCAACACTGAGCTTACAGTTGGCATATACCTTTGCGATCCTCTGATCCCATGTTCTGATTTTCAGAGGGCAAGTCTGAGGCCCAGAGATGGGAATTCGTCTGCCCACCCCCAGCAGCAGCAGACCTAGGCCTGGGACCCCGTCTTCTGTGCTCCAGTCGGGGCTGCTGCACTGAATCGTGGAAGGAGGAACTCCCTTCTTCCGTCCATCCAGCAGCCCTTGTCGATGGCATAGAGGTGGCTTCAGGGACACTGGGATTCATTGCTTTGGCTCAGAGAATGCCACTTAGTGCATAAAAAAAGATTCCCAGCGGCCTTCCTCGCCTGCCCCACGGTGTAATTATGTCTGTGAAGCTTCCTTTCTGGAAGGCCTGGCGTCGGGGGTGCTGCGGCCTCCTGTGGGCCCCAGTGGCTCAGTGGGTCTGCGTTTCCTATTCCCCCACTCCACTCCCTGCTTACACGGCCTGCTCCTGCCGGGCTCACAGCTCTGACCTCTCCAGCCTCACAGGAACGCTCTTTTGGGGGACGTCACTCCCCACCAAGGAAAGGCATTGTCTGTGCTCTCATCTTACTCCACCTACACACCCTCTTTGTGAGATAGATAAGGAGCCCCCAGGTTACTCAGTGTTTATGAGCTGGAGTGAATAATGTAACTCGTTTGATCTTTTCACCCCCTTTGAGGCAGGGGTGATGTTTGCCCATTTTGCAGATGGGGAAATAGAGACTTGAGGCCTCCCTGCCAGGGATGGAGAACAGGGCAGGGAGGTCAGTGACCTGCTAGGCGATGGGAAAGGGGCAAGCTGAGCAAGCCAAATCCTACTGAGGGGCACCAGGGGACCTGACGGTTGCAGGCTGGGTCAGCAGGAGGCTAGGGACAGCCCGTGTGCCTGCCTGGCAGAGGCCACGTGTCAGAGCCCTCCCACACTGCCCAGGAGCCTGGCATGTGGGCAAATGTAGGTCTGCGCTTTCTCTCCCACTCCGCCCTGAGCTCACCACCATGTGGCCTCCACCCTGGGCAGGCCGGGGAAGTGAAAGGACAAGTGACACCAGCCATTCTCCCTCCGTGTCATCAGGCCCTTAGGGCAGATGTCTAGTAAAGGAAGGTGAATGCAAAAGATTTCTTTATCATTTCATCACTACATTGGCCTGAATACAAGATGAGGGATGCTTTGGGGGGCCATCACATGCATACCCCCAGTGCACTGAACACAAAGGAAGATTTTCACCATCATGTAGAACCTTAGTGCTATCATATGTGCCCATTTTAGAGGTGAGAATACTGAGGTTGTGTTAGGTAACTTGCCCAAGGCCCACAATCAGTAGCGGTGGAGCCAGATTTTTAACCCCAGGCTGCCAAGCCACTCTGCCCCTTGATGGAAGGGGCTACAAAAGAAAGAAGTCCTCTATGTTTTTCCTGCGACAGAACCTTTGACTGTGATTACTAGTTGCTTATGCATGGAGAGCAGCTGCAGGCCAGAGGATATGTTTTTCCTTTTTTAAGATTTTATTTCTTTGTCATCAACGTGTGAGAGAAATATTGATCAGTTGCCTCTCCCACACCCCCAACCAGGGATCTGACCTGCAGCCCAGGCATGTGCCCTGACCGGGAACTGAACAAGTAACCTTCTGGTTTGTGGGATGATGCTCAACCCACTGGACCACGCTGGCCAGGGCAAGGATATACCTGATATTCTTTGTAGACTTTATTCCTAATAAATCTCATGACAGCCTGGGACCTATGTGCTACTATCAACCCTCTCCTTACAGATGAGGAAACTGAGGCGAGCAGGGTGGAAAGGACTAGCCCTAGTTCTTAGGTGTTGTCAGGATTCATGGTCAGATGTGTCTGCCTGACTCCCATGTCTGACCTCTGACCCCTGTGACAAGTCAACTCAGCAGAACCCTGGACCTAGGCAGGGTAAGAAACCAAATGCTCTCAATCTTTGTTCCGTAGCTATTTAATGGGATCTGGAAGACACCGATTTTCTATAAAACTTCTATCCTGAAATTGACTCATTTATTTCCTTCCACTTGTCCAAACAGGGTCACTATTCTTTACAAAATAAATAAATACGTAAGTAAATAAATCGTGAAGACTTTTCCCAGTTGTTGCTTCACTTTTAATGAGTTTCCCAATCTAGCCGGCTTGGGGGTGGGGGTGGGTGGGCTATGCCCTGATCCCTGTCTAGGGATCTGGCTCCAGTTTAGTTTCAGGGTTTCCACTGATCATGACTCCACGTATGTCACCAGAATACTCCCCTTAGGTTGGCAGAAGGTAGCAAGAATGTTTTCGACACCTCACAGAGATATTTTAGCACCTTGGATAGTGCGGGGGTGGGGAGCTGCTTTCCTTGAACGAATCTTCCTCCTGTGGTGATGGGATCCTCCCTCAGGGGCCTTTCAGCTCCAGGAACAAGGCACTTGGTGGCAGGTGGGGACAGGCCACCACAGCCATCCCAGGGGTCAGAGCCAGGGCATGCCCTTCCCCTCAGCTCACTTCCCCTGCTCACCATGTTCTCCAGCTGGGCCCCTGAGTACAAACAAACCACCAGGGAAAGGATTCCCTCTTCTCTGTTTCGTCTTTATGCTGAGAACCATAAAAACTAATCCCTCAAAAAGAGGTAGAGCCCCGGCTGGTAGCACAATGGATAAGGTGCCGGCCTGCAAACCCAAAGGTCGCAGGTTTGATTCCCCAGCCAGGGCACATAACCAGGTCTCCAGTCAGGTCTGTAGCTGGAGGCAGGTGAAATGCAACCATACATTGATGTCTCTCTCCCTCTCTCCCTCCCCCTCTTTCTAAAAATAATGAAATAAAATCTTTAAAAAAAAAAGAGGTAGAAATACCTCTAGTCTCATGTCTCTGGTGCCACTGTGAGGAAGATGCTGGGCAAAGGGTCTGTGTGGGGTCTGGAGTAAAAAAGAATGATCTAGAAGGATCTGGACCAACTGACCAATCATGGGCAAGACTATGACCCTAAGGCGGCCTGACCCCAGAAACCACATGTTCACCTGTAGGCTCAGGTTTGGTCCAGCTATGGAGCATGGATTCTCACCCTAAGCCAGCGACGGCCCCCACAGCTGACCCACAGCCCCGATCTGCCTCCCAGGGCCAGGCGTGAGTCTCGGGGCATGAGGGCTTTTGGGTGACGAGTACCGAACTAAACTCCTAGGAAGGAAGCTCTGGTTGAGTACCTTCCCCGGAGTTTAAAAAATTCCCACAAGTGGTTGCCTAGGGAGCGTGTCCCATAAAAATGATCTGTAAGCGCTGTTAAAGGGAAATCAAGTTTTCCTCTCAAAGATACTATTGGTTTCCATTGCGTAAGCCCTGGGGCATAGTTTTTGCCTCCTTGTCCCTAGAAGCCATATTCTGTTTCTATCAAGACCCACGATGACGACACCTGTCACAGCAGAGGACCCCTTTCCCCTTGGCTTTCGCAAATTGGATTTTCAGGGAGTTTTACACAGGCTCCTAGTACATCCACAGCTTTGTTAGGAATTTAAAGCGGCCCTAAGGACCCCTGTCTTCCACAGGCACCTGGGTGGAGTTCAGAACTGAACCAGCCTCCATGAAGTCCCACCTTGGGCAGCTCAGGGCGGAGCCAAGTGTTCACTGGCCCTAACGCTGCACGTGGGTGTGCAGCCACCCACCCACGCAAAACGGCTCTGCCTCCCACCGCCTCTCTTCCAGCGAACACAGCACACTCAGCGTGAACTTCCTGCTCTTCCACGTGGGATGATCTTGGCCCAGACCTTTCCGGGGCACGAGGACAACTGTGTAGGGAGGACTTTGGGGAAGGCGGGGCGTGTGGGGAAGGCAGAAAGCATGGTCTCGCCTTCCCGTTGGTTATCACTCCGTCAAGTCCCGCAAGAGCCCCAAACTCTGAATATCCGAAAGTGAGTTTTCACCTGCCTCTTCCCAAGTCCTTACCTCTGGGGATGGCCCTGTTCTCTGCCCAGGTGCGCTGGACATCGGCTCCCCACGCTGACAACTGAGCGTAAACCACATTACCTCTGACCTGACTGCTGCCCAGGACCCCTCCAGGCTGGGACGGTCCCTCTAAACACAGCTTTGATTTTTATCCCTCCTGCACGTCCTTAAGCCACCGTGAGCCTCTACTGCTTTCCACGGGGAGGTCAGACTCCTGAGAGTGGAACACAGGCCCTATGTGTGCTCTAGTTCCATCATTCAACAGCTCCTGGCGACCCTGTGCCTAAATAGGGCCTGGAACTGGTGACCTGAAGGAAGGACCGTGCTCCTGGTCAGGGCAGAAGCAACTCAGATCCTGACACTAACCATCTTCTTCCTTAAGGATTTTGGGGCAGCACAGGGAGTTGGCATGGACCGCATTCCCAGGCACCCCCACAAGACGCGTGCCCGCTGCCGACCCCTGCCCCAAGGTGGGCTACAGCCGCCCAAGCGCACACATTTCGCTTCTGGGAGGGGCTTCTGCTTGCTGGCTGGCAGCCGAGTAACTGTTTGGGCTGGACCTGTGCTCAGGGCTGGGGGCAGCGTGAGGGATACACCACCCTCCACCCCTCTGAAGCCTTTGTGAGCAGGGAATCGGCCCTCCAAGAGTCCTGGTCCTTCTGCGCTCTTGGGTTTGGAATGCTGAAGGAAGTACCCATGTTAAGGCACATGTGCGAACAGGATGAAAGGAAGCCGCCAGGAAAGACCGGCCTTGGGACGATGGCTCGTGAGCTGACAGATGTGGCCCTGTTCAGAAGACGCAGAGGAGCTGCTGTGGTTCCGGGCAGAGAGGCCCGTCCTTGCACTGCAGTGACCCGGGGAAGCTGCAGAGGTGCTTCCCAGAGGCTCTCGCCCTCTGTCCGGCTGGGCCCCCCAAGGCAGCTGCAGCCCAGGAACCAGCAGAACCTCCCACCTGCTCCCAGGGATGCCTCCCAGAGACGGAGAGGGGTCAAGAGGCCTTCTGTCCCCATTTCTTTGCAAAGTGAGATGTCACAGCCTTTCAAGTCCCAACCCAAGTATCTTTTCTGGGCCAATTGATGAGACAGCCACTGTGCACTTTGTGTGACCTATGTCCTGGCCACATGGCTATTATCATACCATGTCACAGGAAGCTGTTTCACACCCAGACACGTGCTCGTGCTTCTAGCCCCTCCTGCACACCTAGTATAATGGGTGCTCAATAAATAGTTACTGGTGAACAATGGATAACTGTTATCAGTAACTAACAATTGTTGAGCCCTTGCCCTGTGCCAAGCTCTGCAACAAAGCTTTTGTGTGGATCAATTCAGCGAAAATCCTACAGCAACCCTTTGTGGCAAGAGGGCATGTGAACAGAGAGGTCAAGTAACCGGTCTTGGGTCACACAGCAAGAGAGCCACAGGGACAGAATTTCAACCTGGGCAGGTGGTTCTCAAAATGCTGCCCACTGGGCCCTCTCCAATGAATGTGTGAAGGACCTTTAGAGGCACTGGAGGCAAACCAGTGAGGACCAGGCCCTGGTGCTGTCTGTTTTCAGAGTGGCTCTGCTGTCATGTGATCCCCACCAGTCCAGCAGGTTGGGGGACTAGGGTGTCAGCTTGCACAGCCAGTCCAGCGCTGCTTAGAGCCCCAGTCAGGGGGGCAGGTGGAGATCAGGGAACGGACAGTGCAAAACCCCCTGACCACCGGCCACCAACCCAGCAGCCTGACACATGGCCGGGGAGGGAGGCCAGGAGAAGGACGGGCTTCCCCTCCTGCCTCTGTCCCTACTCACCACGCACTCCCCAGCCAGATGCCCCTACTCCCCCCACTCCACAGGGCTCCCATAAGCACACCTATCACTTGAGCATCTAACCATGTACACTGTATGATTCTGTGTGTCCATTTCTCCTGTTCTCATCATGATGCTTTTGCTTGAAGTGCCTGGATGTCAAACTATCGAACGCAAGAATCTGCAGGGCAGGTGAAGAAGGGTCATAGGGGCTCATATTAAAATACGGACTCCAGGGCCCACTCCCCTGGAATCCTATCTGTGTCGCAGGCCCAGGAATCTGCATTCATAACAAATCATTCAGGTGGCTCCCCTGTGAAGAAATACAGTTCATGTCCTCAGCACCCAGTGCCTGGGTGAAAACGACCCTCCACGCGTATACGCGCTCTCGGAATGAGCCAGGTCCCCCTACATCATCACAGCCACTGACCAGGTGGCCTGGGCAGGAGACACAGCCGCATTTCACAGATCAGAAGGCTGAAGTTTAAAGAGTCCTTAGCTCAAGGACACAGAGCCAGCCGGCAGGAGGCCAGTTCGGACGGTCCTGGTCTATCACAGGTCTTTTCAGCCAGGCATGCATCTGTTCTCTGCCATCATATCTCGGCCTGTTTCTCTCTCTTTCCTTTCTTGCTGTAATTCTTAAAACGATTTTGGAAACTAGAGGTAATCATTAGATGAAAAGGTAACAATGAAAGAAAAACAAAAATCCTCCAAACTCCTATTAACTAGAGATAATTGTTGTTTTGGCATCTTTCCCCAGCTTTGTTCTTATTACACGTTTCCTCTTCCAACAGTTAGCCAGGAACAAGGATGGTATGGCTTTCATCGGCCCTTTGACAGGGAGAAAGACACTAGCTGTCAACCTTGCCCCTTTCTGCCCACTGCCCTCCCCAAAGGCCACTGTCCCCCATCCTCCCCTGCCCCTCCAGCAACTGTAAGAGCAGGTGGCACCGGGGAAAGCAGGGATGGGGGTGCTCTGGATGTTCAAGACATTCGGGACAGGATTTCAGGGGTCCTCACTGTTTTCTTGAGTTGGACCAGGGGGACCATAGCACCTGGCAGCCAGCACTCTCCACAGGGACACGCAAAATGCAGAATACTGCAGAGTTAAGTTGAAAAACACAGGCATAGGCCCTGGCTGGTGACACAGTGGATAAGGCGCCGGCCTTGAACCCAAAGGTCACTGGTTCGATTCCCAGCCAGGGCACGTAACCAGGTTGCAAGCCAGGTCTTCAGCCAGGTTCGTGGCTGGAGGCAGGTGAAAGGCAACCATACATGGATGTCTCTCTCTCCCTCTCTCTGGAAATAATAAATACAATCTTTAAACAAACATACAAACAAACACAGGCCTGGGGACTGAAATCCCTCACAACCTCGGAGGGAGGGGTGGCTGTGTCCAGGATGCTGCTCCGACTCCTTGCTTCTCAGACGACACAAACTCATAGCTCACGCAAACTGACCTCGGGATTCTTCGGCTTTAAATACAGAGAAGCTTGGAGTGGAGAACAGATTATTTCAGATACTTCTAAATTGAGATCATGAAGCCACGTGTGAAGGCACATCTGACTTCCTCTTTTTCGTCTGAAACCCAGAAGGTTCCTCAGACCTTTCACTTGCCCCAGGTCACAGCTTGGGGGAAAGTTTGAAGGCCAAGCCTGAAGAGATTTGCAAATTAGCTCCTTGGAAGACGGCTAAATAGAGACTGATTACAATATCTATTTCTGAAAGGAACCACTTACTCAATTAGAGTTGCAGCCCATGAAAAGGAGGTGAAAATCCTGATGGCAAGCAAAAAGCAATCACTGTTGTTGATGTTGCTATTACTGTCATTACTATTATTACTGTTTTCCTAAAATCACGCTATGTCTAGAGGCCACCCGCTCTTTCAATACAGAACTGTACCCCAAGATATTATCAAAGGCATAGCTGTCTTACGGGTTCCACTTGCCCCTACCCTTTGCCTGCTGACCCCCACCTCCCCTGTCAGGTCTCTGCTAAACCAGCTTTCTGGGAAAACTTTTCAGAGCAGGCATGGGGCTCTGTACTGCTCCTTCTCTGCACTCTGTCCTCACAATGCTGTGACCATTTATCTGCGTGTCCTCTCACCAGTCCATAAACTCTGCTGTCCAGGGTTAGTGTGCTGTGTTCACTGCTGTGTCCCCAGAACTTATAATAGTGCCCAGCACATAGCAGATGCCCCATCAATACCTACTGAAGGAGACCACATGAAGATACTGGAGAATGAACTCTGTCTCCCTTGGGTCCTGAGTGTAGATTGCTGTTTAAGTGTGCTTACAAAAGCACGTGAAGTCATTCATTCGTTCATTCATTCATTCAGCAGTTAGGCGCATGGGCAGGGTGTAGGATGGCGGACTGGTGGGTCCAATCTCATCACCTCCATTCCACTAGCATCTGAGAAGCCACTCCAGGGCAGGGTGAACCTCCTACCCGAGAGCCCTGCACTCCGCCGGGCCCTTTTGTTGGTTCCATAGCTCGGCAATGCGTTTCTGTTTGGACTGGCATCACTGCAGTCACTTGGGCAGGTGTACTGCCTCCTAGCCTGACGTCAGCTCTTGGACGGGTTAACACATCCGTTGCTCCTTTGAGGGTTGAATGGGATGAGCCAGGAGCCATGATCAACCTTAAAGGGTCTTGAATGTAAGAAGACTTTGAAGAATATAATACAAAATTTTACCAATTAAGATCGCAGGAACCCCCATCGGTTGGCACAGGGTAGGCACCATTCTTTCCAGAAGGTTCTAATCATGTAATTTGTCACTCCCATGACTGTACCACCAGCTGGGGGAGGGTGTGGCCAAGTGGATGTTTATTTCCAGAGCACTAGAGACCCACCTGCTCATAATTACACTGGTAACTTGGGGCAGCTTGGTGAACCACACAAAACCCGCCCGGGAGCCAAGTTTGTCCTCCCTAATTGTTATGTTTATTATGTAACCATGTGACCTGCCCTAGACTTGTCCCAAATATTTTCCCTATTCTCCCCACCCAGTTACCTGCCCCACATCCTACCCTTTCAGGGCCCTGAGTTCTGCCAGACAGATAACGAGTTGGTTCAGATATAGTAAACCTTACAATGGGTGCACTAGGCAGCGTGTTCTAACCACCCACAGCCAAGCCCAGCTGTAAAACTCAGGTGTCTAAGAAATGCTTGAGAAATTATGCTGTGGTGGCACAGCCCTATGGTGAAGTTATTGCAGCCTTGGGTGTCCCTCAAATCTTAGCACATCTCACCCTAGTCCATCACACCACTCTACCAGGATGGCCCTTTCTAGAAAGTTCCACTCTGGAGCAGGGTTGCTGACGTCCTTTGTCTGGGGGGGTGGGGATGGGTGTGTGGAAATGGGAAGGCAGGTGCCTGCTGCCTGTCTCATTTTCCAGTTCCTGGCGGGCCACCGTCACCGGGATTCCCCTGCCTGCTTGGCGGAAAGAGTCCATTTTTAGTTTCCTGCGGCAGCTACCACTCCCGGGCCTCTGGTTTCTACCACAGCCTTTTAATTACAAGCCCCTTAGGGTTCCATTTGCGTCCAGGTGTCTCGGCTTTCTCTCAGAACACACTGGGGGGCAGGCCCAGTGTCCACTTGAAACTCTGCACTGGGGACATACAATACGGTCGTTATTGGTCAGCAAAGGCCACCCAAGTCCCAACTCTAAATGGTCTGTGAGATAATGAAAAAGGACAGGAACTCCTTTGAACTTTAAAGCTGGACCTAGAGTGAAGATGGTCTTTGGTTACATATTTTGCTAAGGATTCTAGATGAGACACTGAGAACCCCTTATGAAAGACACAGTTATGCCTCTCTGCCATGCGGGAGGGGGCATATTCTTTCCTGTCATGTCATCTGGTTGACAGAGGCCCAGCTAAGAATGCCTTCGTAGCAGCATGGTTCTAGCTAATCCGACTTTACTGGCTTAAGAGACGGGCAAAGAAGGATTGATGACTTAAAGACCATTGTCTGGCTAGATCTTGATTATGCAAGATGGTGGCAGCAAAGCCATAGGGAAGGTAATCCAACACCATTTCCACTGGCCTTTGGGAACCACACAGACTGAGTCTGGAGAGTGGTGAACCCGTCCAGGGACCATCCATCCGGGGCCTGACCAAGAAAAGCATTTTCTGGTCTGTAGAGCAGGATAAGAATGGGAGAATGGGGTTACCTGAGTTGGAAGCCAGGCTCTGCTACATAATAGCTGTGTGGCCCTGAGCAAGTGACTTATCCTTTCTGAATCCTGAGACTCATTTGCCAAGTCGGGAGAAGAACACCTGGTTCTCATCAAGCAAGCATGAGGGGAGAATGCCTGAATGCGAAATCACAGCCTTGTGCAGCGCTGGGAGGCACAGGGATGCATGCTTCGGAATTAAAAAAAAAATTCTTAACCACTTTATTGAGGCATAATTTATGTTTTGAAATGTGAGAGCTGCCTTAGAATGGTCTAACCCAATTTAGAGCTAAGAAAACTGAGGCCCAGAGAGGTGCACCGGCAGACCCAAGGTCACACAGCATATTTCAGCAAGGCTTCGCCCAGTTGTTTTCCTGTTTTGGCACCACAGCCTCATGCTAACTGGTCTGTCAGCCCATGGTAATCTTGAATTCATAAAGGATATGAATAAAGAATAGATGAAGAGTTACCACTCGTTGAACCCCTACTGGATTAAGGGCTTCACAGGCACTATCATTTAATTCTTTACCATTTCATGGAGAAGGTACTATTTTAAGATGCAGGGTTGGGGCTCAGAGAGCTGAGTCAATTGCCCAAGGTCACACAGGTATCAGATGAGTCTGACAGCAGAACCTGTGCCCCTAAACTGATAGATACTCTTGCCACTGACCTCTAGTTCTGAAACACTGATACCTGCTTGCAGGGGGAGTAGGGGGGACCCTGGGCTGCCTCTAACATAGCCTTTCCAGATTAAGCAAAACCAAACAAACACAAAGTAAGAAAATACAAAACACCAGTGACATCGGACTCTCAGATTACTTTCATTTAAGTACATCCCAAATGCTGCAACGGGACATACTTCTACTGAAAAAACAAACAAATATTATTAATCGTTCATCTGGAATTCAGTGTTAACTGGGCATCCTGTATTTTATCCGTCACACAGCCTCAGACCCTAAAGTGTGGGTGAGACTGGAAGGCAGCAAAGGTCTGGAGAGAGAGATGGAGTCCCAGGTTCACTTACTCCCTGGAATGAGTGCAAGGCGAAGAAAGCTGTGACTGGAATTGCTGGGAAGGAAGTGAAGCCCTAGGCCCACCAATAGCTCCCTGAGCCCTTCCAGGTGCTGGCCAGCTTCTCCTCTGTGTCACACCCCTAGGCCTGTGGGCCACCTGGTACCTCTTCGCTCTGAAGAAGACTCAAAGTAAACGAAGAGGCCCAGCTAAGAGGAGGTGCTTATAACTTGAAAAGTGCTGATAGGACAACCAGCCATTTGCCCTGAAGTAGGTATTAGCTAGAACAGCATTTCTTAGAATTAGAAAAGAACTATGAATAGACAGTGCTGCTGTGTCTGCAGGCAGGAGCCTCCAATTAATGGCACGAAGCCTCTATTCCTATAAACCTGCAGCCAGGATTGCGTGCGTGTGTTTGTGTGTGTGTGTGTGAGACGGTGCACATGAGCTGAATGAATGAATAATGACGGACAAGGGGGCAGTGGATGGATATATTTGATCACACATAGTCATCCAGAGACCCTACGGATGGTGGATGGGAAAGGACAGCATTTCACACTATAAACCAACATAGCATTTCATCACCCAATCCCTTTCGTCCAGAAGGAAATGCTGACACCACTGCAAAGGGACATAGGGACCTAGATCTCAACCCTGGGATTCAAACTGCAAAGGCAATAGTCAGGTCCCAGAGACGGTGCACTGGGGGTGATCTGGCACCAGGTTCCCACATCTGGAACCTCTGCAGTCCAGCCAGAGTCCTGGGGCCCAGAGCCCCAACCGAAGGAAAGAGGACAGGGAGAGGAGGAGGCTGGGGTCACGGCTGCACCCTAGGCCTTGGTGAACGTCAACCCCCGCAAAGAAGAGATGTGGTGGGGTTCCAGGCATCTGGGAATGTCAGAGCACCCTTCCTGGCAGGTCACTCTCCAAGCTGTCAGTAACTTTGGCCTTTTTTCTGAGGAGCCTCTCTTGCCTTGTTTAATTTAGACACGGACAGGAGCCAGGGCTGCGTCTACACCTCTCTCACCCTCAGGAGGGATGTCGTTCATTAAGGAGACCCTGGAAGACCAGGCGCACCTACTCTCAAGGGTTGCCTCTGTCTGCTTCTTCAGGCCACCAGCTGAAGGACAGGCCTGGGCGGAGGCGCAGCTTGAAGCAGAGAGTCAAAGCCGGGTGTTCAGAAGCAGGGTCATGTTGGCCTGGCCAGGTCAGTGCTCTTAGCCTCAATTTCCTAATCTGAGCTATAGGGATTAACAGGTCATAGCTGCTACGGGGCACCTTGAGTTTCATTTAAAAACGAAATCTGATATTTGATGCTATTTTTATTAACATTGTAAATTTTTGTCTCGAGATTTATTCGTTGTAACCAAAGAATATAGTAGAACATCAAAAAGAGAGAAGGAAGGAAGGAAGGAAGGAAGGAAGGAAGGAAAAGAAGAAAGAAAGAAAGGGAAAGAAAGAAAAGAAATCCTGTATCTTGTTCTTACTGAGTGGTTGGTTGTGTGACTGACATGAGATCATTTTTGTGACAGGCAGAGAGGCAGGAGAGCAAACCAGGGAAAGCAGGAGTTCTGGAGTCTGACTCAAAGCCCAATTCTGCCACTGATGTGCTGTGTGACCTTGGGCAAATCACTAAACCTCTCTGTGCCACAGTTTCCTCATCTGTCAATAGGGTGTGACAACTGAACCTATTTCAAGGGGTTATTGCGAGAATTCAGTGAGGGGATGGCATTCCATGCTGGGTAGAGTGCCTTCCACATAGTAATAACTCTATGAAGACTGGCTCTTTAGAGGAGGAATGCTTCTGAACCCAGCTAATGCAGCGCATGGGAGGGGCTGAATGAACATTTACTGATTCTGCTTCAGGGCTGTTACGTTACTTTACTAAGAATGGCTCTATGGGCCTATTACCAGCTCCAGAGAATGGCCTGAACAGATGCCTAGAGTTGTGTGCTTCAGAAAGAGCAACCATAAAGGGGGTACTGGTTCTAAGTCCTTCCTCCTTTGAAAAAACTGGCTTGGGGCAATTAAATAGAGAGGTTCTGCATGAACTTCCCCATCTTCCTGCATATCTGAAAGTTCCCATGGGAGGTTGAATAACGGTCCCCAAAGATGTCCATATCCTAATCCCCAGAGCCTGTGGGTATGTTTCGCTAACTTGGCAAAAACAAGAATTAAAGTAGCAGATGGAATTCAAGTTGCTGAGCTTAGCTTGGTAACCCAGGTGGGCTTAATGTATTCATAAGTGTCCTTTAAATGGGGGAAGAGGTCAGAGTCAACATGGGAGTGATATGATACGGGACTCAGCTGGCCATTGCTGCCTCTGAAGATGGCAGGGCCCACAAGCCAAGGAATGCAGTGGCCCCTAGATGCTAATATGCCGTTGATGTTAGCCAAGTGAGACTCATGTCAGACTTGTGATCTGTGTGGTACTTTGAGCCATTAAATTTGTAGAAATTTGTTACAGCAGCGACAGGAAACTAATACATTCTGAAATGTTTCCTCTTACATTGACTTCTGGGCTTGTGAACCCCTAAAGGGCTCAGTGGCATTTAGAGACCCTCTTACCCCCATCATGGTTGCAGCAGTGACATTTACTTTTACACACTCTTTCAGCAAGTACTTTTTGAGAACTTCCCACATGTCAGACCCAGCACTAAACAGGACAGACTCCCCCCACACACACCCAGGGAGCCGAGTGGACACTGATCTTGAACATGTATTTATGGAGGAAACACTTCTATGATGTTTATTATGTGTGTGGTGCTATGCCAGCCTTTTACATATGAACTTGATTGGTCCTCGCTGGCATTCTTGAGGGAGGGGGCTGGGGTACTGGTAAGCATTCCCATTTTACAGATGAGAGAATTGAGGCACAACGCATTTGGGTGATGTACCCAGGATCATAGAGCTGGGTGATGGTGGACCAGGTTTTGGAGCCCACATAGTCTTTTAGACACTCTTCTAAGCTGCATCTAGATGAATGGGAAAATGGACAGTTCCAAAGAAGATGTAGGTGTGCCTGTGGCTCCCAAGATGTCCCTCTGGCCTGGAGGGTGGCAAGTCCCCACTTAGGCAGGTGTCTGTGACGCTGGTCCTGGGGCTGAGCGGGTGTGTGTGAAACTATATCCTCAATAGGGCTACGGAGCCCTTGGCATTCCCTGTGCAAAACAAACACCCCTGGAGTCCAGGGCTGGGGCTGCACCTTTCCCAGGGCTTGGCAGGCACCGCCTGCCTACGCCCGAGCGAGGCCGAGCCAGCCCAGAGTCAACAGGTCTTCCTGGACTGTTCATTCTCAGTGAGCACAAGGCCGTCCATTTAACCACGGATCCAGTATTGCTATACACCGGGTAAGCTCATTGCAATTCACGGGGCAACGCTCACTCGGTGAGAGCCAGGCACGACACGCCTGAGCTCATTTATTCCAGCACCACAGCAGTCCCAGAGCCACTCATCCCTGAGCGATATTCCCCGGGGGGCGGGGGGCAGCGAGGAGGCAAGGGTTCCATACAGGGGAGGAGGGTTGAGCCACAGAAGCCCGGGTGAGGGCGGGGAGGCTGCCGTGCCTGGAGGCCGCCGTGGGAGCCGGAGCGGAATAGCAGCATCCCTTGCTTGGCTGGCTTCAGTCCCTCCATCTGCACCTTCCATAGGTTCCCCTACCCCTTGGGCCTGGCCCTCCACCTCTATAGTGGAAGGTGAGGGATAGTGAGGTGTTGCTTGGTGGCTGGCATCCAATGACCACAGGTGCAGTGTCAGCTGTGACCCTATGGTCTCCATTTCGCAAATGCAGGTCCAAGACTGCCAGCAAGGCTGGAACGTGCCCTCGGACTCCTGGCAAATTAAAGGCCTGGGCGGTTTTGCAGCCAGGACTCGAGACCACGCTCTGCCTCTAGGTCAGGATTTGAATGCTAGGTCTGGAGTTCCAGGCAGGCATCTGTCATGCGCCCTTTACCTGCCATTAGAGACTCCTGTAGCATAAATGGTTCCAAGTACGGATGCTACACACGCCTGGAACGGGGGGCTCCTGCCAGGGTTTGGTGGGTGCCCTGGTAATGCTCAGAGTGGGCAAAGCCAGGCCAGCAGCACGGCCACAGGACGGCCTTCAGTCAGCTGAGTTCTGTCTGGGAGGGCTGGCTCCACCTCAGACACGCGTGCGTCCACTGTCTCGCCTTGGCTAAAGATTGTGACGGAAAGTCGGGCTGGGTCAAATCCCCAAGCAGAATGAGCTTGGCTTCACCATGTCCCCAGAATACCTGCTGGCATTCCCAGGAGGCCCGGTGGGAACTGACCACAGCCCGGCCCCTGTTTGAAGAGGCTGCGCTCCCAGGCTGGTTGACAAGGCGCACTTGTCCTCCAAAGTGACCGGGAGATCCTCAAGAGCCCTGTGTCCTCACAGCCCCGCTGAAGGAGGCCGGGCTGAGTCCTTTATTCAGTGCATTTTCTTATTTATCTCAGGGGTCACTTAGGGGGAGGCGGGAAGGGGGATTGGACATGCTTGCACAGAACAATGGAAGACTCTTCCCTAAAATAACAACGCCCCTGTCCCTAGCCAAGTGAGGGAAGGCTTTAAGAGGTGAGGGGCAGGGCTGATGAGAACCACCCCATAAATGGGGAGAACTGGCCCCCATCCATTCAGCCCAGGAGGAAGGGCATTTAAGCTGGTGAGGAGAGGGGGAGGGTTAAAGAGTGGTGACATCCAATCCACTTTAAGAATCTACAGGTGGTGTTGAAGGACTGAGGAGAGAGACAGGCTCTGGCCGGACAGGAATCCTCTTGGCTGGCAGAGGTCAGGGTTAATAGCCCATCAGTGTGGACTTGCCCAGCTGTCTTCACACCGGATGTTTTCTACAGGACTCCGGAGTTCTGCGCCTCCGGGAGAAGGTGGCTTCTTGGGCTTTGGAACCAGGCAGGCCTGAATTTTTATCTCAGTGCCATGGCCTTCTAGCTGGGTGGCCTTGGACATGTTACTAATTTCCTCCCCTATAAAGCGAGGGTAGACTTTGAATCAGGCTCACAGTCAATACACAATCAAAGTGGGTCCTCTGTTCCTTTGGCTTCTAACCTCACTGGGAGAGATGGGAGGGAACGAGGGGTTCTGAGGTCCCAATCCTGGTTTCCTCTCTCAGCTCCCTGTGCCTTGGCTTCCTAGGTGTGCGATGACCGCAATATAACAGCACCCACCTCAGAGGTACCCAACGGCACAGTTTACAAAATGCTCACACAGCATCTGCTGAACAGTGAGTGCTTGGAATATAGGGACTGGGTGTGACTTTTCCATCCTCAAAAGTTTATTCCTGACCCCACCCAGTTTGACCTTATTTTGTTCTCACCCCATCAACAGGTGTCCAAGGAGACACAGATTTTCCATAGACTGTTCCTTTCCTACTTACTTCCTGGGTGCACCATGGCGCCCCTCCCATGAAGTTAATTTGGGGGGCGGGGGGTCAGAAAAGTGCCCAGTGAACCTTGCTGAAGCCTCAAGGGAGGTCTTCCCAACTGGGGTGGTTTCTCATTTTTCCAGGTTGGCGCAAGACAGGGCAAACTTGGAAGAGGCTGAGCCCAAGGTCAACTTAGAACCAGGCCACACAAGGTCATCAAGATCCCACGATTTCGTGGTGTCCTTTCAAAGTGGTTTCATTTTGCCAAAGTTTCCAAAAGCATCCCTCATCCTCAAAGAGTCTGGTGCCAACTTGACTCTGTCCTCTGGAGTCCCATTTAATTCAGCCTTGGAGGCATTGCTCAGCGGTGGGACTACTTTGGGCCGAGAAGAGAATCAACCTCGCACTCCCCACTCGCCACCCTCCAAATTTGGATTCAATTAGAAGTTGGCTGATGTCCGTGGGCTCTTCCCAAGATGGGCAAAACATCAACATTAAGGGCATTAAAGAAAAAAAAAAAAAATGAGCCTAGCTTTTTGTTCACAGAGGACTGAAAGGAAAGATCATTGCTTCATGCTCTTTTCCACCATCTTCTTGTGGCATCCCTGCCGGAGGCTTCAGGAATAATGTGCTGGCAGACAGATCCAACCCCTCAGAACTCCACCTCGCCAACTTTATTTGCTACTTTTTAAAGTTCCTGTTATTTGTTTGGATATTCGGGCTATGCGAATGGTATCAGCGGTGAGGGGAGGCTAGAAAATACCAAGTCCTCCTAGGAAAGGACGCGATCTCTAAGCCCGGGGGAAAATCAAACCCATCTGGCCCCTTCAGGCACCACTTTAAAAGGGACATCTTTCAAAAGGAAATGCATGTGGTGGACAAACTCATCCTGGCACCACGACGGTGTTCCTGAACGTGACACACGACTCCGGGGCGGATGTGAGAATCTGACCTCCCCTGCAAATATTAACATTTCATAATTGTATCAGGGTATTAAAAAGGGAAGCGTCTGCTGCCATTATACATTAGGGGCTGGAGCAGGGGAGACTTTGCGAGGGAGGTACGGAGCTACGCGACTCTCAGCCCTGATGCACGGTCCCACTGAACCTTGACCACGGCGACACAGAGGCTGGGTGGCGCTTTAGGTTTTATAGGGGTTCACGGGAGGGAGCTGTTGAAAAGCCACAGACCCCACCTGCCCACACACCCACGGCCGGGAGGTCTGCCTTTCATCTTAAATTGAGAGAGCGGGGCTTTGGAATCACCCAAGAATTTAACATGTGTGCCCCCGACCATTTGGGGGGCCGCACTGAGGCACGATGCGCTGTCTGAGGCTCAAACCTGCGACTCACCCGTGGCAACTCTGATAATATGCAAGAACGACCTCTCAGGCCTTGTCAGGGAGCCGATGGGGTGGCTTCTGGGGGGCCAGACAGGGGGTCCTCCCTCCAAAGAGGGCCAGCAAGGGTCATCCTTGGGCACGGCCACAAGGAGCCGCTTGCACGGGTGACTGTTGGATTCCCAGCCTTGGGCTGTGGGGCTCAGGAACAAGATGGCAGCAACAAACAGGAATAGTGTCTCATGAAGGAACCCAAAGGCCTGGGATCCCCCGGGGACTGTGATGTCTGCAAGTGCCCACAGGTGCCAGGAGACAAAGGCCCATCGGAGGTGCCTGCCTGGTCCAGAGAAAGCTGACAGCAACTCAAGACCGTGTCAGCTGAGCCAGAATTCTCTCGCATCTTTTCCCTTCCTCCCGCCCTCCTCACTTAGAAGTGAAGGCAGAGAGTGAGCCAGAGAGAGAGAGAGAGAGAGAGAGACAGAGAGAGAGAGAGAGAGAGAGCAAGAGCTGCTGACCCAACTGCTTCCCAGCTTCAAGCCACGCCAGCTGACCAAGGGGCAAGAGGTCTTGACTTTAAAGGAAACATTTTAGAACCGCTTTTTGGAGATACAATCCCCACGCCCCGTGGTTCACCCATTTTAAAGCGTACTATTCAATGATCTCCGGTCTATTCAAACAGCGGGCCACCTACATCGCAACGCAACTCATTGGAGGACATTTTCATCACAGAAAGAAACCCTGTGTCTCTCACCGCCCCATCCTCGGCTATGACGCCCATCCCCCTCTCCCCAGCCCTTGGCAACCACTGATCTACTTTTCTGTTTCTATGAATTTGCCTCTTTTGGATGTTTCCTAGAAATGGAATCACGCAGCCTGTGGTTCTCTGTGACCGAACGTCCTGGCTCTGCCACTTCCTGGTCCTGGGTCCCTCACAGGCCACGTTAGGACCATCCTCAAAGGGAGGATTAAATGAGATGTCCCCGGGTCACCGCTTGGTTTGTTCAGATCTGCTCTCCCTCCCTGGCTCGCCCTGAGCCGGCAGGGGGACCCATCTCTCAGCACACCCACGTCTGTCACAGTGCCTGGCCCGGGTGGGTGTCATGATGTAAAGAAGGTCTGTCTTTCCACCAGATGCAAACCCTGTGAGGCCATGTCTGCGCCCTTTGCTTTCCTGTCTCTGAAGGTGCCTGGCACATGCCTGCCATGCGCTGGCACGTATCAGAGCCTTGGTAAATGTGTGTCTGCTGGCTGATGAGAGGGAATCACACGGGAGAGAGGGCCCTGGAGCCCAAGGGGTGGGGTGAGCCTGTGGACGCCTCTCGGGAGGCCTGGGAGGCAGCGCCAGATGGCAGACACTGCTGCTTTCTGGTGAAGTTTTCTGCGTTCGTTTCCCAGTTTCTTTGTCACTGACATCTGCTGCTTGGTATTGTTCTGCAGGCAAAATGTAAAGCAGAAAATGTGCCTGGGATGCTTTCCTCCTTCTCATCCTGGGCGTCCTATTCAGGCAGGACTTGCCCTTGGGTCCCGGACGGCTGACCCCACTCCCCACCAGAGTAACCTCTCTCTGTCCTGAATTCCCTGCTCTTGTCAACTCCTTGCCTGTAACCCAGATGCCAGGGACTTAAGAAGGTGAAAATGGCACAATCTTTCCAACTGATGTGCCCCAACACTTTATACAAGAGCCTTAAGGACACAGGAGCTGATCCTTCGAACGCAGGAGCGAGAAATTACAGACACCATCCCAAAGGGACATCGCTGACTGGCCAAGACTGGTTTCCCCAGCAGAGCCCAGCCTGGCTTCTGGGTGAGGGCTAGAAGGGGACACTGGGGGAGATGCAGCCTTGGGGACACCATCTTGACAGACTCCTATTCTTCCTCACAATATCCCCATTTTACAAAGAGGTGTCCTGGGCCAGGGAGTTGGCCCATGTCACACAGCCACAGAGGCACAGTGGGTCCTGATGCTCCTGCCGGGACATGCATGCCACAGCTCACGCCCACAGCCACCGACCCTGGGAGGTAGGTGTGACTTCGACCTTGTCCCCAGTTCCCAGGTGAGGAATTGGGCTCCGTGAAACGCAGTCACCTAACTGATGCCACTCAGCCAGGAAGCAGAAATTTGAACCCAAGTCTGCCTAACGGCAGATCTTGCAGACTTACCCAGCCCAGACACCCCACTGGCACTGGTGGGGGGCGGGCTGTGCCCATGTTCCCTGGCTGGCCTGTGTGTGGATTTGGAAATGCTCAGGGTCTCCATGGGGTGTGGGGGTGACGTACATGAAGTAGAAGAAAGAAGGGTGTTCTTGTGTGGGCGTACATGTTTTTGTGGGCATACATGGGTGTATCTATAACTGTTGTTTCTGTGTCTGTATACATGAACGTTTGTGAGTGTATCTATGTGTGACTGTGTCTGTACGTGTCCATGTGCTTGTACATATAAATACATATTTGTCTTACTGTGTGTCAGGCGTGCATGTGTCTATGTGCTTGTGTGTTGGTGGGAGTATGGATATATATACATACATATCTGCGTGTGCTTGTGTATATTTATATGTGAGTGTGTAAATAACTTCATGCAAGTCAGCAGAGACTTAGGTAACTAACGGTAGAAAGTTATTCATTTTCTTTTTTCACTTAATAGGAAACAAAGGAATCTTTTCTTAAAGTTCTGCTTTGGGGCCCCAGAATGTAAACTTTATGTGACTAGGTTTACAGTTTCTAAGGGAAGAATGTTCCTTTTTTGAAGATCGAGCTTGAGAAAGCTTAGAATTCACGGTTCAGTTGCAAACTTTTCTGACTACCCCACAGTGATAAAATGTGTCCTTCCATATATACAGAACATACATGTTTGTACATGTATATCTATTTCTAAAACCAATCTTGCCCTCACCATGTATACTGTGCTCTGATATTTTGCATTCTTTTCTCTTTTACTTTTTGAAATGCTAGCTGTGGGCCCCAAAACTGATGTCACACACAACCCATTGGTAGGGCAGAACCTGCAATTTGAAAAATACTGATCTAGGATGACCCCTTACCCCGGCTCTATAGGAAGGGATTTAGTCCATCCATTTAAGAAATAAAAAATGAACCACAAAAAAAAAAAAAAAAAAAAATGAACCACAACTCCCGCCCCAAAACTTAGCTAAGGTAATTTCAGGTGGTAACAAGGTCTATGAAGGTAATTCCGTGGGCTGGACAGGGAGGACTTCCTGGAGGAAGTGACATTTGCACTGAGACCTGCCTGATGAGAAGGAGCTGGTCATGTAGGAGGTGGGGGAGGACTGTCCAGTACTTAGTGTCCTGTCTCCACTGTCCAACGTTAAACGCTGACCTTGATCTGGACTCGGACAGTGATTCTGTCCTTCCCTCCCCAGCCATCTCCTCTCCCGGTCCAGCTAACATAGCCCCGAGTCTTCTACATTAAAATTTGGCAGCCCTACAGCGGCACATATTCATTCTTTCCCTGGAACATTTAAAAATAACACTTGGTCCAATTAATTCCATTATTCAGACAAAACTCCTTGAAGACACAACCAATCTGTGGAGGGTGATTCGTTTGGTGAACAAGGCTTCGCAATGAAGAGGCAGGGGCTGGGCGAGGGGGCTCACAGAGCCCCATGTTGAAAAACCCATGTCAGAAGTGCACAGAGCAAGAAGACAGAGGTGAGCCTCCCCCTTGCCCCCAGCCCCCAACCTGAGGCAGCTCTGTGGCTGGCCACCGCTTCTCCAGCGGTAGGGAGCACGTCACCCAGTCTCCGCGCGGCTCCCTGGCCACCTTCAGACGGTTGTTCAAATGCCAGCTACTCAGTGCGCCTTCCCTGCCCACGAGCCTGCCCTCCTGACTTAACCCATTTTGCTGGTTTCTCTCTTTTTCACTCAGTCTCCAGCTAGAACACTTTCTCCATAAGGACAGGGGTTTTTGTCTGTGGTACTCCCCGTCCAGTAACACAGTTGGTGCTCAACAAATAGCTGTTCCATGGGCCACCCCTTGGGGGACTGGGTGACGAAGGCGAAGGGGTTGAGAAGTGCAGACGGGCAGTTACCAAGCCGTCATGGGGATGCCAAGCACAGCACAGGGAATGTAGTCAACGATGTTATAATAAGTATGTAGGGTGCCAGGTGGGCACTACAAATATGGGGGGAACCACCTGGTAAACTATATGGTTGTCTGAACACTACGCTGCACACCTGACGCTAACACAAAATAATATTGAACGTCAACTTTAAACGACAGCGTTAATGAAAAACTTCAGTAAATGGAAAGACCCCCCTGCTCCCATTTACTGAGCACCTAGCTGTGCTGGGCTCTGGCATGGAAGGTCCCGGACCTTGCAGAGCTCACTCGCCACGAACCCCCTCCCTGGGGCTCCCCGAGGCTGGAACCGGGTGTGAATGCCACAGGGCACCCTCGGGGCCACGGTGGCACAGTGAGGCGGGACCCAGCAACCTTCCAGGGCCTCTGCATGTCAGGGACAAACAGCTGAGGTTCCGGGACACCAACAGACTGGTTTTGCGGGGGGGACAGCAGCTGCTTCAAATTATGAGCTACTCTAAACAGAGAACAGCCTAGCAAGGTTTTTCTGCCCTGGAAAGAGAACACAGCCCAGATCTTCAGATGCCTCTGGGCAAACGCTTCTACCTGAGAGGCCAAGAAAGGCGAGGCCAGAAACAGTGACAACAGCAAATCCCAGATCCCTGGGCAAAACCCCAGCGCCAGATGGGAGGCGACAGACCCCAGCACCAACGGTCCATCCCCGAGGGGAAGCTGCCCCCATCTGACGGCACCCATCTCTCCCTCCCCAGCTCCAGTCACCCCATAACCTGGTCAGGAGCTCAATTCCTGCCAGGGACCAAACCTCTGGTTTTCCTGATGTCCCTGAACTTGGAGCCAGCAAGCAAGGGCTAAGCCCTGGGGAAGTGACCCAGGCTGGGGTACTTCCCCAGCGGACAGTGGGGACGGGCAGGAAACTGTGTCCCCAGAGGATGTAGCAATGAGGGGCTTTCTTTTTTCTCTCAAGCCACCAAGTTTCTGTGGCCCGAACCAAGCAGGGTGTGCACTGCCGCCTACGGCTCATCTCCACGTCTTCAGTTTGACAAGCATTTGGGTCCCTGCTTGGTAGGGCATGGAGCCAGGCCCTGGGCACGTAGTCCATTCACCAGCTTTAGTGTCTGCTCCGAATTAGCCCCAAGGATCCATTAGAAGAACACAGCAATAGCTAACAGCTATTGAGCTAGGCCACGTTCTAAATGCTTTTCACATGTTAACTCATTAATCCTTGAAGCATCCCAAGTGATGTCTGAGCAGGGGCCGGGAGGAAGGGCGGGAGCTATTCCAACCGTAAGTATATCTGGGGAAGCAAGACAAAGGCAGAGTTGGGTGTGTGTGTAGTATGTGCGTGGCGTGTGCGTGGAACCACAGGAGCCTAGAATGGGGTGGTGAGTGCCAGGCCTCACGGGGGGCCGACCTGGGCCTTCATTCTTAAGTGGAAGTGGGAGCGCAGAGGGACATCATCTGACTTCCATTCTAGACCAGCTCGGGCGGAATTAGAATGCTCTCAGTGGGAAAAGAGGTGGAAGCTCAGATACTGCAGGACACCGGAGGAAAGAACAGCAGAGGGGGTGCAGAAAAGCCGCTGCACGGCTACTGTGCGTGGAAGGTAGAGCTGAGAGGTTCTGCGTAGTGGCTGAACATGCAGCGTGGAAAACAGGGTGTCGAAATGAGCCCTGAGGAGTTTGCCCGGGGCAGCTGGGCAGGGGAGGTGGGTGTCATTGGCTGAGCTGGGGATGGGAGAGGAACCTCTTCCTTCAGTTGCAGGCGTGTTACATTTGCAACGTCCAGGGAAGACATCCAGCACGCAGATGGGGAGACGGGTCTGGAGTCCAGGGCGCCCGTGGGTGAGCAGGATGCTACCATGAACAGGACGAAAAATGCTGCGTTCAACAAACACTCTCCCGGGCGCCTAGTGGGGCCAGACCTGCTCTAGGTGCGGCAGACCCAGCAGGGAAGAAAAAGACATTCCCGGCCATCACGAGTTGGCACGAACCAGCAGGCAAGGAGGTCATGGTGGCAACTGAAGGTGTCAGAAGAGCCTGAGGGCCAGCAGTTTTCATTATTAGTCTCAGAGGGCTGAGTATGTGTGTGCGCGCAGGGGGGTGATGAAGGGCCAGGAGGTCAGCCGTGACCACCGGCTGCTGAGCGCCCCTGGGGCCGCCTCTGGGCCAAAGTCCTTGGGCGGTGGCAGGGGGTGAGGGACAGCATCCCACAGCTGCTAATACACGAGGAGGACTCGGATGCCAGGCTCGCATTAGATCTGAACTGTGTCCAATCTGCTGGAATCCATTATCGGCTCTGGCTGGCCTGCTGTCCGCCCTTGGAGAAATGTCTAAACTGTACTCTCCAAGCCAACGCCAGCTAAGATCAATAGCAGGGGACAAGTTAATGTTTCCAGCGTGCTTTAAGACACGGCGGGGGGCGGGGTGGAATCTGGGAAGGCGCTGAGGGGGCAGGGGAGGGAACGGCCATCTGCCCACGGGGGGTGGGGTCAGTCAGCCCCCCAGTACAAGAGACTATGTCCTCTCCCTTCCTGATGCATCTCCCTAATGGACCCTGAGGAAACGCCGGGCCCGGCCCCCCAATGCCCCATAGGTCTGCATCTTCATGCCTGGGTTCAGAGGGTAGATGTGCCCACCCCTCCCTGCGCCCGGAGTTTCGACCTTGCTCACTGTGTGGGCTAAGGACTCAGGCTCTCCGTGCGCCGTGTCCGCACCAACAAACTAGGGCTACCGTGAAATCTCACGGAATGGTTGAGAAGATTCAGTGATTCAGCACGAGCGTGACCTAGGACAACGTCTGTACGAGCAAGCCCTTGCTCAGTGTTAGGGTTATGATCGTTCATTGAGCATCAAGGCTGCGGGGGCATGAAGGATTGCTCTGAAGTGGGCAACGGGTGACTTGAAAGGTGGCAAGGCGGATTAAACACCATCATAAGCCACTCGAGGTAGACGCTTTCTCTCCAAGGATCCCCAACCGTGGAAGAGAGCAGAATTTCTCGGCCAGCTTGTTGAATGACGAAGGGCTCTGATAATCCGCGGTGACAGATCCCGGTGATCGAGTGACCACAGGCTTGGAGCAGTACCTGCCCCCGAGCCCCGCCTCCCCGGCCCAGCCTGGCTGCCAGGAGTCAGTGATTGCCCAGTTCAAGCCCAGGGCCGCTGGGCTCAGGGAACTGCTAGAACCCAGGGCTGGGCGAGAGGGACACAGGGCAGTCTTTGGCCAGGGTCACCTTGTGTCCCTGCCATGGCCCAGCACCTAAGTGGGTTTCAGGCTCATTTTCTCTGCTCAGTCCCAGTGAAGCTGGACACACCGACCAGCCTTGGGGCAGCCCCGGTTCTGGCTTCCTAACTCCCCGACTCCATCTTTCCACCTGGAGGGACCTCGCTCCTCTGCTCCACGCTGAACATTCCTGAATGCCGCACCTTGACCTTGATTGCTGCCGGGATAGGGGGCCCCGTACCCGCAGCCTGCCCACCCTACGATCCCAGCTTTAATCATCACCAGACCCTCTTGTACCTCAAGGGCAGCCCACCCACGCAGTGTGCCCGAGAGGTACTCGGCCTTAACTGCGGTGATTTGTTTTTGCCTGGTCTTCAGGAATGGCGGGGGTGAAAATGTCTTATTATAGGAGGAGAAGATTTTGAGACACATCAAAAAAGATGGATCCCATCACTTGAATGGAGAGAACTATGAGGCAGTAGAAAGAGCAGAGGTCTTGCATGACAAGGGACTTGGGTCTAGATTAAGCTCGACTATGTTGCAGGCAGGTTAACCTTAGACTTAGCCCCTCTGAGACTCCGCTTCTCCACTGGGGACGAATGGACATGGTCCAGTGATGGGGCTGGACCACAGCCGGTGTTTAGCCTTATTCTTATTGTTCTATTTTGTCTAGTTCCTATGACTTGTCCTTTCTGGATCTTACGGCTGTTTACACCTTTAATCCTTTCACTGGGCTATTTTTTACAAAAGCTGCTGTCATGGGAAACGCTTCCCTTCTCTGGGATATTGGGTGATATCCCAATAATGCCTGGCATAGCATGGGCATAGAATAAAGGTTTTCAAAACGGCAATCGGTAAAATAATAACAATATGAATATATCACCAGGTGCCTGGTATTGTGCTGTCTCATATACATTATTCTCATGTAACTCTGTCCATCTTACATATGAGTTTATACTAGTATTACCCCCATTCTACAGACAAGGCAACTCAGGCATGGGGTTAATTTGCTCCAAGTTACAAAACTAGTACGATGTGGGGATGCCATGTGAATCCGGATGATATGACATGGGGAGTTGTCCTCTGACCCCCATGCTGCCTCACGAATACATAATTTTCAGAGAAAGTGCAGAAGGGGGAACACCCACTGATGTTTCATCTGGCATTTCGAGAGTCGAGCCAAGAATTGGTGATGGGATAAAAATGAATAATAAATTCCGGAATTTATGTGAGGACAGCTGGGAGAAAGATGGGCACCACAGCTTCCAAGAGGTGGCAGGGATATTTCTGTTTCTAAGCGAAACCAAGAGGAGATCTGGGGAAGGACTACGACAGGACATAAAATTATAGGGGGTCCCGGTGGGGGTTCTGATGTCACGGCTCAGCAGACTGGGGACAACATTGCTTCCTGCCCCACTCAGCAGTGCTTGCAGTCACTGTAAGTGGAGAACTAAGACCCTTCTCCTAATCCATTGACAAGAGCCAACCAGCAGCAGATAACAGGACGCTGGTGACTCTGCCTATTTTACAGGTGACAAAAACTGAGGTCCAGGGAAGTCAAACAGCTGGGGTCCCAGAGCAGGCAAGGGGGAGTTATGTGTTACTGACTCATAGCATCATCCATCCTTCCATCCAACACTTAATGAACGCCAATGACCGGAAACTCACCAGGAAAGAAGCACCACATTCTTAGTGACTCAACAATCCAGACCAGCGCTGCGCCACGGAGATAAAACGCAAGTTGCACTTATAATTTGAAATGCTCTGGCAGCCACATTAGAAAGGTTAAATGAAACAGGTGAAATAAATAGTGTAACTCAATCTGTCCAAAATGGTATCGTTTTAACAAGTCATCCATATTTTACCAATATTAACAAGGTATGTCACCTTTGGGGGCCACCACGTCTTTGAGATCCAGAGTGTCTGTCATTACGGCATATCTCAGGACTGACTGCACTTCAGGGACCCAACAGTCACATGTGCCTAGTGGCTGCCATCCCAGAGAGCACAGATGTAGGTCCATGGTTCCCAGTCTCACTGTGACATGCACTCAGACAGAGAGCTTGTGAAAAATGCAGATTGCTGGCCCCACCTGGAGAGTTGATTCATTAGATCGATCAAGGCCTGGGGATCCCTATTTAACTAGTATTCCAGGAGATTTCAATGCCACTGGTCATTTTGGAACCAGAGAGCAGAGAAAAGGCAGTCTAGTCATTTACTGTATGCAATTGGGATTGGCAAGACAGCCTGCGAGGAGGACTCTTTCCTAACTCATCCTGATTTGGAAAACCTTGACCTTAACTGGCAAAATCTGAATTAAAGAGGTCGGATTACATTCAGTTGAATTACCTTTATAAATAAAAAGTAAAAATCAAGAGTTTTCAAGTAGAGGGTGTTGGCTTTCGATAAGACTTCCTGATTAAAAACAAAGAATATTCGTACGTCACTAAGTTAAACTCCTTTAATAACCCATCAGTTTTCTTAAGATTGAACAAACCTGCAATCCTGTCTCCAGAACTACTTAGCTCAAGAGAAAAACTTCCTTAATAAGACTGTGGACAGTTGGGCGGTGGGTGGTTGTAATGCCTCTGCTGACCTGGTAAGTGCAATGGTGAAGGGGTTGGGAGATAGTCATTAAAAAGCTTTCATTAAGCACCTTCCTTATGACAGACACAGCCCTCAGCCCTGAGGCAACAAAGGTAAGACAGAAAGCAGGCACAAAGCACTGTGGAAGCAGAGAAAGGAAGAGATCAGTTTGGCCTTGTAGCATGGAACTAGCTCCTCAGAAAAGAGCCAAGCTGAGCCTTAAGTGACCACAAAGCGTTGAACAAATAGAGACTGGGAATACTGTCGCCCTGAGTTCGTAGCAGTGTGGGTGATGACACGGGAAGCTGGGAGGAGGAGGTGCTGGGGGAATGGCGGAGGTAAGGGCCGTGAAGGCCGGGCTCAGGTGCTGGGATTGGATCCAGCAGGTAACAAGGGGCCATACCTGTCGTTACAGAGATGCCTGTAGCAGGACTTCAATTGATGATGGGTGAATAAATGGACTGATAAATGATTGCGTGAAATGAAGGAAAGCATTAAAATGGAGGAAACTGAAGCCAGGGGCCCAGCGAGGATGAGGGGCAGCTGTCCAAGTGAGAGGCAGGGAATGAGATTTGGACCAACTGCTGACAGCAGACGGCAGATGAGGCACAGATGTTTTCAAATGACCCAGAGCAGGACAGTTAATACTTGGTGAAACTGCTGTAGGGAGTTGCTGTTACTGGGCTGAGGCCGAGATGGGATGCTATTGTGCTAGAGGTGAAAAGTGCCAGGAGAGGAAGAGAGAAGGGTCTCTCCTACAAGATAGGCAGACTCTTCCCTGCCCAGAAGCACTGAACCCTGGGATTTAGAGCATTCCACCCCATCAGCAGGCTCAGAACACTTCCGTGCACGCTCTCCCTTTTCTTTTTTCTTAGCAAAACTAACAATAAGCAAAACAGAACCAAATATATGAATACAATGAATAGGCCTTCAGTGGTCAGGGGGAAAGGGGTTGGGGGGAGGGGGGAGGCAGAGGCAAGAAAGGGGTGCAGCTTAGACAAGAGCCTAGTATAAAGGAGCCATGGACATGGACAATAGGTGGGATTGACTTTGGGGGGAATAGGTGGGTGGGGAGGGGGACAGAGGGGAGCAAAAAGGGGATGGATGTAATACAATAACAATAAAATTAAAAAAAAAATTCTTTCAATAGGGAGAAGTCATTCCTTGGTCAAAAAATGGAAAACACCCGCCCAAATCGAGGGGCTAGGAGAACAGAAGGAAACAGGAGCTCAGGCCCACTGCTGGTGGCTGTCCTGACACATATAGTGTTGGAAAATCCTTGCCCTCGGGCATCCCAATGGGAACATGCACCAGACGTCCGCATTGATGCTGCTTGTAGTGGCAAAAACTTGGAACCAACCTACATGTCTATTTATAGGGAGAGGGATAAATAAGATGGGGTATAGTCATAGGATGGAAAACAACAGGATAGGCAAAACAAGCTCAAGGATCCACAGGGCTGGACCTTTGAACACGAGGTGGAACAGAACAGGCAAATACTATATTCAGGAGGGCAGCCCCTATATGAGTTGTGAACGCACGAAGTGTACTACATAGTGTCTATGGTTACGTTAGAGGAAGTAAGTGTAAATACATAGACTGGGGTGTATATGGCAAATATGTGATGACAGGTTGAGAGGAAAGGGTGACAGAGGGAGCCCCAAAAAACTTCTCCCTTGGTGATGGTTTGTTTCTATTATACGTGCAGACCCATAGAACAGTTGAGGCAAATACACCAAATTTGTAATTTGTGTTGGTGAATCAAAGACTGCTTATGGTACCATTTACTACACTTCCCTTCTTGTTCGAAAATTTCCTAAATTGAAGAAAAGGCTGGATAAGAGCCAAGCAGAAGCCTTGAAAAGCGTTCACCAAGCCTCTTCCAGGGAAGCCTGCAGATGGTAAATGAACGTACCTAAGCCTCCCCCAGGGTCTAACGTTGCATTGTGTACACTCAGGATGACTGCTCAGGTGAAGGCAAAATAAACACATTTCCCATGCTTCCCTTTCTCAGCCCTGCACCCCTGCTAAAATGGGGGCGGGGGTGAGAGGAGGAGGTATCACACCCCTACTTGCATAAGATCCTCTTTCTATGACCACCTCCAATAGGTATTCATCTACTTGGCTGCCCCACTGTTCCCACAGACCAGGAACATGAACCTATCGCATTGTCACGTCCACGTCACCTCCGGATGTGGCAACACCAGATACGCAGGAGGAGGGAGGTAGGACCGGGTAAGCTAGGGCTGTTTCAGCACGGTGGATTTCTACCTCTGACTCTTTCTGATCCCGGCAAGAGCTCTGTGGTCATAGAATTTTAAAAAAATAACAAGAGTAAGCTAAAGCACACAATGGGTAGACTGGAGAGCATGGAAGCATTATCACTAGTTGTGGGACAAGCTCAAAATATCTGTCTGGAAGCTGCCTCCTTGCAGCCAGGAACTGTGACGGAGTCATCTTTATGTCTCTAGACCTGTGCACACAGTAGGTGTTCAGGAAATGCTTGCTCCATAAGCAGAACCACAAAGCCACACACAGGCACACAGACACCACACACACAGCTTTCTGAGAACTGTGTTTTAGTTTTTATGAGTTTTCTCTCTCTTAACGGGGCAGTGTCATCTAATGGTTAAGGATACTGCTGATTCTAGAACCAATCCGCCTAAGTTCTTGGAACGAACACGGAGCCTCTCCTTGCTCAGTATCGTCACCTCACGCACCTTGAAGAGGGCAAGATGAGGCCCTTAGCACAATAGCTGGCACGCAAGAAGCACTCACTATTTGTTAATATTTTTCACTAGTTACTCATCATGGCAAGCCAGGTGGCTGGGCAATACCAGGTCCATTTAACAGATGGGTAAGCTGAGGCTCAAAGAATTTCTGTTACTTGTTAAGGTTGTACATATTCCTTTAATGGTCATGTCAGGACTTGAAGGCAACTCATCCAGCTCCAAAGCCCCAACCCCCGACCACCTCCACTACCCCTTGCTGTTGCGATTTCCCAATAGCTGACTCAAGGACTCCCTTCCAGAGTCTTCTCTGGCTGCTTTATTTTCCATCCAGCTAAGCGTCTGGTGGGAACTCCCCAAGCCAACTGGAAGCTCCTGACTTCTGCAGCGCTGGGCTGCAATCTGACTCAGGCCCAGGGAACTCTTCATTCCACATCAGAGCCCAGAACTCAGAGTCTCTTCGGCTTCGTACACAGAAGGCAGGGAGTTCTGATGCCCAGTGAAGACAGTGCAGTCTCCCACAGGCTTAATCACCGCCCCCACGCACCCCAGGACTGACGCCCAGGAACAAACGGCTCCACTGACAGCCTGGCCTTTTGATCCCAAGAGTTCCAAGAACTTTGGTCATACATTCTCATAAAAGCTCATACCCCTTCTACCATGTTCAGGCTTTCTTTTATTGGAGTAAACCTGGTCCCAGGTAGAACATCTGGCAGGTAAGCAGGTGAAGCGGCACCAGGCACATTCCTTCCACAAGAGCAGCGTTGGAACCGGGGCTTGGGCTCCTGACCACAGGCCCAGACTTTTCATGGAAATGATTGCCAACAACCCATTCAAACAAGATCTGTGAAAATAGTGTCTTGGCCACCAGGGTAGCACCTGTGAACTCCTAGGGGTTGGGGCCCCACCTGGCACAGATTGCTAGGTGAGTGTTGAGTAAGAAGAATGAGAAGGGCATGCTAGTAAGTGGATTTTCACTAGGTCTGCACAGTTCCCCTGAGAAAGAGGCAGTCCTGTCCACGTATTCCAGGTTAAGGAAATTGAGGTTCAGAGCAGGTCAGTGGCTTGCCTGGCGCCCCACTGCTGGTGAGTGGCAGAGGGGGGTCTGAACACAGATCTCCTGGCTTTTGGACTTTTGAGCTGTGTGTCCCTCGTACTAAGCTGAGTACCCTCCATCTATGACGGCCAGCCAAGCTTGCTGATGAACAGATATGCCACTGAACGCTGAGCAAGGTAGAAACCTGCGGTATTAACTTGAAGGCCGGATCCAATCAGCTGCCTGTTTTTCTGTGGTCCTGGAGCTTGGAATGATTTCCATGCTTTATTATAGCCACATTTTAAACGGTTATAAAAGTTCCTGTGTGATGGTCTTGATTTTGCTTTTTGGCTCACCAAGCCTGAAACTTTGACTATCTGGCCCTTCAAGAAAAAGTTTGTAGACCCCTGATTTAAACTACATCTTATTGAGCTCCCAGAGAGTGGGGTGTGCCTGAGGCCAGAGCCAGAGAGAGACCTCCTGTTTTATTTATTTTTAGAGAGAGGGGAAGGGAGGGAGAAAGAGAGGGAGGGAAACATCAATGTGTGGTTGCCTCTTGTGTGCTTCCAACTGGGGACCTGGTCCACAACCCAGGCATTTGCCCTTGACTGGGAATTGAACTGACAATCCTTTGGGTCACAGGCTGATGCTCAACCTACTGAGCCACACCAGCCAGGGCTGCTTTTTCTTGATATTGAACATTTTTCCCATTTTTGTTTGCCACATAAACATTTCCTTTAATAACGTGATTGTAAATACTATTTACTTCTTTTTAAATGTATGTTGGCTAGCATTTCCCTTTTGATTAATAAACAAAAGACATTTGTCTAACAAAGACATATGTTGGTACTTCAAAAATAATAATAAATCCACGCCTTTACACGTTTGCATTTTCTGAGAATTTATAAGGCCCATGTGGTGCCATGCTGGGAAGTGACGCACAGAAGACATGACCACAACTGTTGCCAAGTTCAAGTGTGAACATTAACTCCTCCACACATTGGTTAACAGCACAAGATGGAAGATGACGAAGCCTCTCTCCCAGAGGGAACAAAATTCGGGTGTGGTGTGACAGCAGCAGCTCATGTACCAGGAGATGACATCTGGGCTATTTCTCAACAAAACAGTTACTAAAATCTAAAGTTGTGAAAATTACTTTTCTGTGCAGCTATTGAGAACTTGACAATTCTGGGCAGAGAAGGCTATTTCTTTACAAGGCAACTTGAACTCAACTGAGTTTAGCATCTTTCTTTCCATCTCAACTATTGACTTGGCAAAAGTTGTCTAAAGGCTCAAATCCTTGCCTTTGCTCTCTAGCTGTGACTGTGGGCAAGATCTTGAGCTCTTTTGGCCTCAGTTTCTTCATCTGCAAAATGGGTATTATCACAGCATCTACTTAATGGGGTGGTGGGAGGGTGAAATGAGATCATCTGAGGTAAGCATGGTATAAGGTACATTGTTAGTGTTCAATAAATGCCAGCCACTTATTATTAATCATTATTATTGCCACACTATCTAGGATTTATAAACATTTACTGAGTACCTTTCATGTGCAAGGTGCTTTTGAGAATTCAGTCAATGACCATTGGCTTAAAAACCCAAATGAGCAGAAGACAATACCTAAAGCATTTAGATGCTAAAACAATGGCCCCAGAAGTGCTGGCCACCAGCATGGGCCTCGTGGACTTCCCAAGGCACCTCCTTAAGACTGGGCCCTATTGCAACCTCTCTTAGAACCTGGCAACATTCAGAGAGGTTGCTTTGCTACATGTAGGTTTGTGGCACGTACACAGGAGAAGGACCGCATGCCTTGGAAGTTGGGACCAACACAAATCTCAAACCAACACCTATTGAGAGGCAGGAAAACTGATTCACAGTATAAAACCTTAAACACAAAAAAAAACCAAACCAAGAGCAATAGTAACAAAAACAACCAAAGGTTCCTTTTGTTTGCTCGAGGAGTATCCACAGTTGCAAGCCTTGTCCAGAAGACCTGCGTTTCTGGGGAAAGAGTCTGTAGAAAGCGATGCACAGGAGCTGTTTGCACAGGCCCAGCACCAGAATCAAGTTTCCTACACTTTATGACAGCAATCATCAACCAACTGCCTGGTCTTTAGTGACGTCTGCACCTGGGTGAGAAGGGACACGCAGAGGATTATTTCTTAAAGTACGTCTGTCCCCCTGGTGTGGCACCCAGGGACAGTCAGCCGAGCTCTGCACCATGGCAAGAGAAGGTGAGCTGATGCCCGTTGGACGTATAGGAAAAGGCTGACCAGCCCTATGAATCACCTTGTAGAAATGTTTTGGACGAATTTCTGGAACCATCAGAAAACACCAGCCTGCCTGAGAACCTTACCAACAGCACCAGAGTCATGGCATAAGACAAGGCAGCTCTTGTCTGAGGCCGTGCACCAACTGTGCCAGGAGCTGCTATTTTCATCCCACTTGCTCCACATGGACGTCCGGACCCAGCGGCTCACACCGGTTCTTCACCCGCTCAGCCACAATGGCAGTGCCACCTCGGGCAGCATGCGTTAAGTCCTCTCAGATGCCAGGCACACGCATGCATTATCACATTTTATGGTTACAGTAATCCCGCAAGCAGGGTTCACCGAGGTGATGAAAATGGGGCTCAGGTGAGCCCAGGGACGGGCCTGAGGTCACACTGCTGAGTATCTGAATCCCTGGTCACTAATTCATATGTTACGTTGTCATGGTCCATGTTTAAAAATGGAAAAAAGAAAAAAAAAAAGGTGTCCACAATTTATCACTGGATAATAAATCACAGCTTCATTTTTCTCACCTCAAAGCAAGTCTAAGTAACCTGAGCTAGACATACGTACCAACAGCCACAAAGTAAGTCTAAGTTGTTTATACCAAACTAGTTTGCTTACATATAAATATCCAGGGGCAGAAAAGCAGATTTTCCAAGCCAAACTGAATAAAAAACATGCCGTCACACTCCACCCTGGCCCTTTCAGGAGGTGATATATTAAGACTTTCTAAAAGTCTTACACCTAATACTTCTAGAGCAATAAGACGGATGAGGTTTTGCAGATTCATTTTAACGTAAAATAATGCTAACCATCTGGATGGATAAGATAACCAAATAGCCATAAAATCTTGGCAACCTTCAACGTAAGAAAAATTGCCTGGGAGTTGAGAGGGAGGAAAAAGATCCATGCAGTTTGTTGGAGGAATTCCAAAGCGATCCCAGCGTTTACTAAGATTTCCCTGCACTCCTGCACTTCGATCATAACGTTATCTGCCGTGTGGGGGTCTACAGGCCGACTTCGGAGGGAAGCGGTCACACAGTTAATAATTCCTTACAGCTGCACAGCACCTTGACCGAACCCAGGTGTCTGGCTTTTATTCCGAGCTTTCTGATGGCCCTCGGAGTGAGGGAGGGGCAGGATTTATCCTTTTCTTTTTACAGATGTTAGTGCGAACTGTTATGGGAACATCTTTCCCTCCTCTGCCCTTCTGCTAATCCACCAGCCTGGTAGGGCTCCAAGCCCCTTCAGACAGCCTGTCCAGCTCAGGTTTCACGGGAACAAACACCAGCGCCATGGAACTGAATCCAGCGGCGAATACCCAATGGTAGCACATTTTCCCCACAGAGGTAAAGAAGTGCACCCATTCACTCCCACATTCATTTATTCACCCCCTTACTCCTTCATTCGGTCAACAAGTAGCTGTTAAGCATCTACCAACTGCCCACCAATGTGCCCATGGGAAATAACAGTGAACAAGACTAAACTATCAAATAAAAACGTTCCAATACTGGCCGTTGTGGCCCAGTGAATTGAGGGCCAGCCTGCAAATCCAAGGGTCGCCTGTTCGATTCCCAGCCAGGCCCCTAGCGGGAGGCAGGGGAAAGGCAACCATACATTGATGTGCCTCTCCTTTTCTTCCTCTCTCCCTGCCCCTCTCTCTAAAAGTAATGAAGAAAAAAAATATTTAAAATAAATAAATAACTAATTAAAAAAACAACAACTTCAGGTGCTCCTATGTAACTGAAACAAAACAAAACAAAACAAAATGTTCTAATAGCTTAATTTGTTTTGATAGTCTGGTGCTGGTAAATCAAGGATGAACCCCACTGAAGTGTGGGTTGAGTGGGAGGGGAACCTCACAATAGCTCACCACTCCGAGGCCTCTCGGTCCATGCCACGTGTGCTGAGTGACTTATTTCGACTCCATGCAAGTGGCTCACAGCCCCCCACGCGTGGATTTGGGCCTTTGAGGCCCTCAACCCCGGCAAAATGATAACACCCCCCCCCGAAATGGGCTGCGAAACAAAAGCAAGGTTAAACTGTAAAGGAAATAAAAGTCTACCTCATTTCAGACTTCCCCCCTGAAGGCTACGTTGGTGATTGTTATAAATATCAGAAATGTCTCTTTTCCTGCTTGGGGGGCAGGAGGGGAGCAAGTCCTCAGCTTTGCTGAAGCCACAGCACTGGCTCCGTCTGTCCGCAGTCACCCCTCCCTGGGCAGGGCGCCGGGGTCTGGGCTGGAAGCCAGCGACCCCCCACCCTTGGCCACCTTCTCCCTCTCCCCCAGCAAACTCCACTCCCGCTTCCGCTCATCACACACACCCCTCCCCTCCCCATCTACTCGCTTCTTTCCTGCCAAAGGTCAGCTGCCCTTTTGAGATGCACAGTATTTCTTCAAGTGGATTCACCCATCCAAGGCAGGTGCAGTTGGTCCCCAGGAGAGAGCTGGAGAGGCAGACACCTGCCCGGTGGTGCTGGCGCAGGGCTGCACTCCGTGGGTGAGTGCTGTGGCCACGGCAGCGGGCCTTGGGGCCGCCAGCAGCCTTTGGCCCCATTATGCTGCCCTCCCTGGTGTCAAGTGTCTCTTGTCCCGGGACAGCTTTCATTCCCTAGTGACGTGGCTGCCGGTGAGAAAGCCGAGAGCAGTGCAGTTGAATCTTCAGACTGTACAGAGGGTGCCATTACTAAGTCTAGTCTCTCTCTCTCTCTCTCTCTCTGCACTCTCTCCCTCTCTCCCACCACCCACTCCTTCCCTCAATTTCAATTTGACGGAAACAGGACCAGACACTCTAGAGAGGTGGAAACCTTCCGTACCAAGATCCAGGCTAAGACGTTACAACGTGTCACCAAAACTGGGGTAAACAGGAATGAACTGACAGCGGTGATCCACTGTGGCTGGTGGTCAGCAAGGGCTTCTTGTCACTAAGGACAGAACTAAAACACAACCATAGCCGCTGCTGCTGCTGCTGCTGCTGTGCGCAGGGAAAGGCCAATAGAATCTTACAGGTCTTTTCTGCGGCTGCTTCTTCTTAGATCATCTTAAGCAGGGAACCTGTTTATTCCTTAACACGATGCACTGGTGAAACCCCCTTTAGGAAGCCTGCCTGGTAGTCTTGCTCCCTCACCTGGCCCCACCCAGAAAAAAAAAAGAGACTTTCATGGTCAAATCCCACCCTAAATGATTTCAGCATATATCAAAATAATCAGTGATTCACCAGCTTACTTAAAAACAAAACAAAACAAAAGGACGTTTAAAAAGAAAAGGGGGTGTTTCTAGAATGCCGACTGAGAAACAGTGGGTTTCCTTTCACTGCAGGACTTATCAGGGCCTTTTTGTGCGGGTGTGCTCTGTGAATTCCCACCGACGATAGGAGACAGTGCTTTCCAGCTTGTCCAGAACTCTGGCTGGAGGGTGGCAGAATACCTTGCTGGGCTGGTGTGACAATTAATTTTATGTGTCAGCTTGACTGGGCCATCGGGTGCCCAGGCATTCACTCAAATGTTATTCCGTGTGTGGCTCTCTGATGGTGTTCCTGGATGAGATCCACAGAGTAAAGCAGATTACCTTCTGTAGCCTCGTGGTGGGCCTCATCCAATCAGTTGAAGGCCCCAGAAAGAACAGAAAGGCATTTCTATTTCTGTGCCCATTCTGGAAAAAGATGCTAATTCAACCCTCACAAAATCAAGGATCCCTTCACTGACTTCCATTTTCAATCTTTTATTTTAATTCCCTATGAGGAAAGGACAGAAGCAAATAGTAAATGGCCATCTTCTCAGATAAGTGAGGAATTCTTGTGTTACCACCCAGGAGGTCTTATTTTTAAACTGTGCCATTATTCCTGAAAGTAATGAAAACTGTGTCTTCTTAAGCAGCTTTATGAGACGCAAGTTTTCTACCGTAAGATTCATCCTCTTAAATGAAATTAATTCAATGGTTTTTAGTCTGTTCAGAGTTTTTGCAACCATCACCATAATCTAATTCTAGAACATATTGGTTGCTCCATGAAGAAAACCTGTGCCCATTAGTGGTTACCCGCCACCTTCCACTCCCACTCCCAAGCCCTGTACCACCATTAAGTCATGTGCTATCTCTATGAATTTGCCTATTCTGCAGATTTCACACATGAAATCAAATCATACAAGATGTGCCCTTTTGTGACTGGCTTCTTTCACTGAGCACAATGTGTTTAAAAAAAAAAAAAATGTTTACTGATTTTAAAGAAAATGGAAGGGAGGGAGAAAGAGAGGGAGAGAAACATAGATGTGCAAGACACATGGATCGGTTGCCTCCCATACGTAACACTTCCCAGCGGACACCAAACCTACAACCCAGGCATGTGCCCTGACCGGGAATTGAACCCCTAATCTTTTGGTGTATGGGATGATGCTGAGCGCAATGTTTTTGAGGGTCACCTGTATGCTGGAGCATGAACTGGTACCTCAGTCCTTTTTAGTGACAATCTCCTTTCGTGTGTACTGCCATTTAGGTGGTAATGAGCTCTGCACATGACTCAGGGATGTGCTGGCGGAGTTTTCTGTCCCATTGCTTCCCCGGACTACACAGCAGACTGGTAGATCACTGAGAGGTAAGGAAACCTTGGGAGTGATTCACCGCTTAGCTTCATGCGAGAAGGTTTCATTTATTACCTCGCTTAGTCTTCATAGCAACCCTTCAAGGCAGATAATACGATCCTTCTCCATTGTTATGGACACTCTGAAACTTGAAGCGTCTTGTCCAAGATCACACAGCCATTAAGCAGCAGGATGGAGATTTGAACATGGACTTGTGTGACCCTAACATTTATGCACCTGCCACCCAAATTCTCGCCTTCAACAGGAACCCTGTAGCTCTCAGAACTAACTCTGAACCCAGCGAGTGCAGCCCTCCTCCGCTCGGAGAGCACAGGAAGTGCAGTCTACATGGAAGGTCCAAGGGCCTTAAAGATTTAAAAATGAGTTTGGGTGAGCACGGACCAGAGGAGAAGCGAGTGTGAGAGACCTAACTATGCCCACAGAAATCCAGGGAGGGTCTCCATTCCTTCCTCCCAGGTCCAGGAGCTGAATCACTGCCTCCAGGAGCAGGAATAAACCCTCCAGGGGGAGGCTCTGCACTTCTGCCCAGCGATCAACAGCCAGGGTGTTTCCTAGTAAAAGGTCCCTATGCCACTCTGGCTGGTGTGGCTCAGTGCATTGAGTGCTGGCCTACAAACTGAAGGGTTATCAGCGCGATTCCCAGTTGGGGAACATGCCTGCACTGCAGGCCAGGTTCCCAGTTGGGGGCACGGGAGAGGCAACCGTCAATGTATCTCTCACACAATTGATGTTTCTCTCCCCCTCTTTCTTCCTCCCATCCCTCTCTCTAAAAATAAGTAAATAAAATCTTAAAAAAAAAAAAAAAATCCTTATTACTGTGGCCGAATCATGTTCCACAGAACAGCTCCTGCCACCTGCCTGACGCCATTTCCCAGCCTTTCCCAACAACACTCACAAGGGGTGAGCCACACTCTTGGTTTTGGGTTCCTCAGACTTGCTTCCACTGTGGGGTCTTTGTACTTTGCTCTTACAGCTGCCTGAATGTTTTCCCCAATTGTTCCCCTGGCTGGTTCCTTCCTCTCATTCACCCCCTGCCTGACTCTCCCAGCACCTCACTTTGCTTTCTTTATTGCACTCTCTCACTACCTGGTATTTTCCTATCAATCTGTTGGTATTGCCTGTCTCCCCCAGCTGGAACGTATCCTACCTGAGAACCAGGACCACAGCGCCACTGTGTCCTCTGCACCAGGGGGCCTGGCACGCACCTGGCTCACGGGAGGAGCCCAACGTGGTTGGTGAGTGAATGAATGCTGACCGAGACTCAAGCCTTTGAAATAAAAGCAGGTGGGTTGGTGGGGCTTTACCAACGGAAGGGCAGGGCTGCAGCTAACTCTGGTCAGGGTGGAGGGGTAGACACACAAACAGCACCTACAACATCTTGACAGAGGGGTTGTGGATGTGAGCTTTGCATCTGGCAGATGGAGCTGCCTTGTGGAAGGAGCTGGTCACGGGTGTGATGAGCCAATGATGATGCTGTCAGCACTTCCGGAAGCTCCTGGAGATTTTCTAGGACTCTCCACAGGGTGGGGCCCTGTTTCACCTTTCTCCATGCTCAGTTGTGAATGATACTTATGGAGTTTCCAAATGAGAAAGAAAGGTGCCACTGTTTCCGAGGGCAGGTATCCCTCAGGCTTGAGCCCAGAGGGACACCTGTCACACAGGCCTGGCCTCCCTGTTGGGGGAGGGCCCATGGGCACATGGCTTTGTTAGGAGGGCTCTCCTTGTTCCCAACCCCACCCCCTTCCCCTGAGACTCGCCCATGGCAGAGGTCCGAGCCTTATTCAAAGGAGACCTGTGGCTGAGGAGGGACATCCAGAGCCTGGATCAATTTTGGGCAGGGATTCGTGTCTTCAAGGGGTTTACAAACATTTATGCTTTGTTCTCCCCTAGCCTCTCTCCTGGTCGGGGTCTAAGCTGTGGAGAAGGCATTTGGGTCCTTAATTCCAGCTCCTGCAGGTAGCATGGACTTGAGAAGCTGGAATTGTCTGGGTTGGAATCTGACTCATTGCCTAGCCGGTGACCTTGAACTTAATTTCTCTAAAGTTCAGTTTCTTCATCCGTTAGTTGAAGAGAGCAATGTCCACCCTCACAGCTTGGTGGGAGGCCTTCCTCCCCCTTTCATTCAGCCAACTTTCAGGGAGAACCTGCTGTGTCCCAGGCAGTCCACTGTGTGGTGGCATCTTTTATCAGGAGAGTGGCAGAAGAAATAAAAATAGAAGTGAGACTGTGTGAACCCAAGTAAGTATCTTCACTTCGTGCCATCTCTGGTTCGCCATCTCTGGTTCCCACACTGAATGAAATAGGGCCAATGTTATTCTTTTCAGGACTGCTTTGAGTATTTAAAAATAAAATGCACTCGACTTGGAGACTGAATCCCAGCAAATAAATAAAGGAAGGAAGGAAGGAAGAGAGAGGGAGAGAGAGAGCAAGAGAGAGAGAAAAAGAAAGAAAGAATAAAGTAAAATAAAATAAAATAAATGTGGCAGAGTGCCTGAGTAGATAAATGCCCAATGAATCTTCATTGCAATGCCCTGAATGTATAAAATGCATTCTCTATCTCCCACCCAGTAGAAAAATAAAATACAACTAAAAAAATAAAACGTAATCTTTTTGCTCCTTGGCACCTTGACAAATTGCATGAAGAAATGGGGTATTTTGTTCCACAGAGTGACAGATAATAATAGGTAACTGATATAGTAGCTAAATTAATTCAGTAATGCCTCACATACATCTATTAATTTGACTTTTTTTCATTATTTTACGCTTCTGTTTACTCATCTGTAAAACGGACTCGTGGAGAGGCACTGAATGAAAGAATGCAGGTAAGACACTTAGAATGGGAAGTGGCCCAAAATAAATGCTCCGTGCTAGTGATTATTTATTACGCGCTAGGCAGGCGAAGTCCTAGTAGCGTTTGCTGGGGCGACAGCGGTAAATGAGTCAAGGTCCCTGTTCTCTTAGAGGTCATATTGCAGGAGCGGCGAGAGAGACACCAAACGAACAAATGAGCAAGACCATTTCTGACAGTGGTAACTGCGCGGAAGACGATCCAAACAAAGAGATGCTACAAGCAGTGATTGGGGGGGTGGGGAAGAGTCCTTGGGGGAAGTGATATCATCTGATACCTGACAAGGAGCCGCCAACTGCCGAAAGATCTATGCAGCAAAAAGAGCAAACACCCAAGTCCTGTGGCGGGAACTAGTGTGGCAGGTTTGATGAACACAGGCTGGTGGGCAGGGCGACGCGCAATGAGGTTGGAAGGGGAAGCAGGGTCCCCTCTGGACACAACGAATCACCTTCCGCTGCCCATCCCCGCAGCCGTGCCTGTGGAGGCCATGCGTCATGTCTGAAATGCTGCGACCACCAATCCAAGGGGCTGGACGTCCCTTCGGCCCGTCCTTTCTCTGCTCCATGCCCTGCAGCCTCCCCTGGCGACGCCCACTTGCAAATGGGCAGCTTGAAAGATTTATACCCAATTCCTCCTGGAAACATCATATAACCTGTGAAATGCTGATCAAACAGGGTTGCTATTTTAGGCTCTGGGGCCTCAACAGGGTCCATAAAATATCTTGGGCCTCTTTTAATATACACGCTGCGACAAAAGGCCGCCTTGATCTGCAGCTTTCACAATAAAATACTGTTTGACAAGCTAATCTGCGCTCCCCTTCCCTCCTAGTCCACACCTATCACCAGGTCAGCTGAATAGCACTTTTGTTCCCCACCGAGCCCAGTTCTGGCGAGCTGGAACCAGGTTTGGTTTTCTTTTCTCTTTCTTCCATCTGGAAGGCCATTATCAGAAACCCCGCGACCTGCATGCTAAGGCTCTGGTCATTTGCACCAAGACCCTGGGCTCTGTTTGTTGTTATAGGAGCATTAAAAATAATTTAAAAGTAATCATCGTTGAGAAGAATGGTTCCCATTTTTGAGAGCCAATTAGGACCAGGCGCGAGGCACACATTTACTTCATTCTGTGTTCTCCGCAGCCCTGCAAAACTGGCACCGAAGCCTCCGGATGAGGAAAGGAGAAAACAGCTCGAAGACGTGAAATGCCTGGGGGTGGGGGTGGGGGTGGGGGCTGAGACGGGGACTAGAGCTGCCTGGCCCCAAACCAACACCACACAGCACCTCGAGAAAGAACCATGTCGCGGTCAGGGGAGAAATGAGCGTGTCCGTTGGTGCTGGGCAGAATGATGGCCCCCAGAGACCTGTCCTGGGGACCCGGGAATGTGTGACTTTCCATAGCAAACAGGGGCTTCGCAGAAGGAATTAAATGAAGAAGCTTGAGATGGGGAGATTATCCCGAATGATTCAGGGGATCATCACAAGGGTTCTTATGAGAGAAAGGCAGAAGGGTCCCAGTCAGAGATGTCACCACCAAGGTGCAGGCTGAAGTGATGCAGCCATGAGTCATGGTGGCCTTTGGATGCTGGAAAAGTACAAAAAAGAAAAAAGAAAAAAAGCATTTTCCCCTAGAGTCACCAAAAGGAGCTCTACACCTCGACTTTAGCCCCATAAGACCCACCATTCCACATTTCTGGCCTCGGAGTGTAAAATAATACATTTGTGTAGTTTTAACCCCCTAATTTGTGGGAATTTGTTATAGCAGCAATAGGAAACTAATACACACTCCTCTACAGAAGGCTGGTATCTTGCCTGAATGAGATAAGAGCTCAAAAATCGAACTGACATGAAAAGGTAATCATTCGGCAGGTTCCCTGCTGTGCAGCCAATATTACGGAGGACAACTGGTCGAGGACGGAGGGGGTGAGCAGTGCCGCTGGGGTCAGAGCTGGGCTTGAGCCCACTCTTCCCAACCAGTGCACCCGTGACCTTGAGCAAGTGCCCAAGCCTCTCTGAGCCCAAGTTCCACACCTAGAAAACTGGGTGGGCCTCCACCAGAAAGTTCTTACAGAAATCAACAGTCATTCATGTGACCAAGTGCCTACAGCTTGCCAGACAGCTGCTGTGTACCTAACACATATACCATTTAAACCCCAAAGCAACCCTCTATTAAGGGGAACGTTACAATCCCACTGCCTAGGAGAGGAAACCAAGGCCCAGAGAAGCAGCCTGCTCAAGGACAGGTGCTGAACCAGGAGTTAAACTTCAGAGCTGGGGGTTCTTCAACCACACGGTGAGTCAAGTGCTGAAACGGCATCTGGCACTGAGTGAGCCCTCAGCTCATAGCAGTGACTGCTGTTGTTTGTGTTGGTATTATTTGTTATTCGTGCTACTACTATTATTCTTGGTTCCGGTTAATATTTTGGATCTTGAAGATGGTAATATATCCTATTGACATTACACAGCTAAAAGAAAAGCAGAAGAAAAGCAAAGACTGGAAGGCTAGGACTCCTTGCCAGCCAGGTAGAAAAGGGTAAGGCTCTGCATGAGGCAATTCTAGAACATTCTACATTGTTGCAGAGGGGACTCCTGAGTGGTCATGGCTCCATGAGTACAGGAGAAACTGAAGTAATTGATGTCTATTATCATTTCTTAATTAGGCCCATTGCAATGGTAAACTATTCTGTTTCATCAATAACGATGCCCGGCTTCATCCATTTCTGGTTCAACTTTAAAAGTATTTGTTTATAAAGTTTTCATTTGGCTAGAATATTTCAATACTAGCATATTCTCCACTAAATACATGTATTGTACCAGAGACATCTAACCTAGATTTATATGAGCAAATAAAACATAATAAAAACTATATCTTGAGAGTTAAACAGCACTGTTCTTCAGAAAAATACCCAGTATCTTACATTTCACTTTTCCAGTTACCATACGCTGTGATGTGCTACTGTGCCTGGCATTTTACATACATTGGAACACTTAATGTGTTAAATGTTATTAATCCCAGAGAAGTGAGGTTCAGGGTCATTATGTGGCTAACCCAGGTCATACAGCATCTGGGTTTGAAAGGCCATATTTTGATACCATGCATGGGTTAAGAAGATGAGGGTATTATATCCTAGATGGAAAAACCAGTAAGAGGAAAAACTGTACTAGTTTCAAGCCAGGGGGCAAAGAAAACATCCTAATCTGCTTGTAAAGATGAACGGAGGCTCCTCTGTCAACAGGAAAAGTCTTTTCACATTCAATTAATTCCATAAAACATTAATGGAACTCTGTGCTTCCTAGAAATTGTTGCAGACATTTACGGATGGGCAGTGCTGGGCAGTGACTCAGATCATGGGTTGGAATCCCAGCTCCCCAACCATCAACTGGGTCACAAGAGGCAAGAAGTTTCTGAAACTCTCTGGGCCTCGTTTCTTTCCTCATTTGGAAAACGGAGAGTGTAACAGGCCCCCTTCATTGGAGGATGAAATGCAAAGTGCTGAGAACAGCGGCTGGCGCACAGTGTTATGTAAGGGTGGCTATTGTTATAAAAATATTAGCTACTGCAGGATTTAGGATCCAGTTACTATCCACTCGGACAGATCCCCGAGGGAAATGATGCAGCGTTTTAAGGAAATATCAGGTGTCTTAAGCACATCAAATTGGAATTTATCTGGAAACCTTTTAACTCACTGATTAGATAGCTAATAAACTTCCTGCTGAGATATGCTAGCAACAAAAAGAAAAAGCAAAGAAAGAAAAGCTCTGGGACCATGCTCTGGAATGCATAGCTTTATCAGTTCTGGAAACGGAAGAAAAATTGATCTCAGAGGAGAAAACCGACCAAATCTAACTGCAAACCATTCACTGTAGGCTGGGAAGACCGAGCTACTACACAGACACAGGTGGAGATGAAAGATGCCACCAGGTTGAACAGACGCTGTCAACCACGTCTCGTGTGAGTTGGCCCTTTAAATTGTTTAGCAAGGCCCTGGCTGGTGGCAGAGTGGATAAGGTGCCAGCCTGTGAACTCTAAAGGTCACTGGTTCGATTCCCCGACCAGGGCACATAACCAGGTTGCAAGCCAGGTCTCCACCAAGTCTGTAGCTGGAGGCACGTGAAAGACAACCATACATTGATGTCTCTCTTCCTCTCTGCCTCTCCCTTCCCCTCTCTCTCTCTAAAAAAATTAAATAAAATCTAAAAAAAAAAAAAAAAAATCATTTAGCAGCCCTTCCAGGCTCAGAGAGGTGCAGGAACTTGCCCAAGATCACACAGCAACAAATTTCAAGTGGTTTTGACTAAACCAAGAAGTGGAGACAAAAATGGCCAGCACCTTAGAAGAATGCACTCGTCTTAAATGAGTGGTCCAGGCTCATAGCTACAGAGAGCAGACCAATGGTTGCCTGAGGGGAGGGGTGTTGGGAGGGTTGGGGGGCTGGGTGGAAAAGGTGAAGGGATTAAGAGCAGGTGGCTAGGTACAGAACAGTCACAGGATGGCAAGCACAGCATAGGGAATATAGTCAATTGATACGAGGTCTGTCCCAAAAGTTTCGAGCCAGTGTCAGTATTAAAACCGTTTGTGCCGCTGATACTTCCGGGACAGACCTTGTATTATGATAATTGTGCATGGGGCCAGGTACCAAAAATATGAAGGGAACACTTTGTAAAGTGTATGACTGTCTCACCACTATGCTGCATACCTGAAATGAATACAAAATAACACCGAATGTAAACTGTAATTGAAGAACAAAAATTTCACATCACAAAAATAAGTGAGTAAATAAATACATAAATAAACAAGGGGTCTGGGAAAGTCTCGCTGTCTGGGAGTAGGTGCCACTGGTGATTATGACACCATGATAACCCGCATCAGGGTGGCCGACTGTTTCAGGCATGCTTGCTGGGTGCCAGGTAGTACTCAAAGCATTACACTGATATAAATGTATTTAATCCTTATACCAAGCCTAGGTGGAGGTCCTGTTATTACTATTCCCATTTAGCAGGTGAAAGACAAACAAACTGAGGCTCAAAGAGGTGAAGCGACTTCTACAAGTCACACAGCTGGAAACTTCCTGCCCCGCCATGTTCATTCTTGAGAAAATGCCTTCGGCCCACCACAAAACACCTCCCTATAGCTAGCCTTTCCAAGCCAAGGTGCAGGCGGTTGGCCATGGCCCCCGAAAGATCGACCCACATCCAAATTCCTAGAACCTGTGAAGGGGATTTGGAAAAGGGTCTTTGCAGATGTGATTAAGGATCTGGAGATGAGCAGAGGATCCCGGGTTAGCAGGTGGGCCTCAGTCGAATGACAAGTATCTCTATAAGGGACAGAAGAGAAGACACAGAAGATGGGGCAGACCACTGCGTCCCCCTGTCAAGCACCAGCCACCTCCAGGAGCTGAAGAGGAAAGAATGAGTTCTCTCCTCGAGGCTCCAGAGGAAGTGGAAGCCAGGCAACACTCTGGTTTCAGACTCAGGCTTCTAGAACTGCAAGAGAGCAAGTTCTGCTGTTAGAGGCCACCCGCTGGACTATGGCAGCCTCAGAAAAGTAATGGAAAAGGTATGTCCCAGTATCGGTGGTTCAGGCTCATTTTCTGGCCTGGATGCCTGGGGGAGCAGCAGGTGGGACCAACAGGGTGCCATGCCAGTGACATGGGAAACGTGGGGGAGGGTGACTGTCTGGAAGTTGTAGGAGAAAGACTCGCAGTCAGTATAATGAACCAGTTTTCCAGCCAGGAGAGCTGCCAAGTGGTGTGCATTTCTCGTCCCATACTAAGCTTCCCATCACGGGGAGCAATCTCACCCAACTGGGAGATCACTCCTCCTGAAGTCTCCCTGGAGGCAGGACTGGCGTCTGAGGCCAGCTACACACGTTCCAGTCCTGAAGGAGGCCAGGGAGCAGGTAGCCAGCTCTCGCCAGCACTGCTCGCGGAACCCATGGACACAAGCCACGGGACACCTCATCGAGCAGTTTTCCTTTAAACTTTTCCATTCAATGGTAGTATTTCGGAGGAATCTACTAGAAAGCAGAACGCAACATCCTCTGTACTCCCCATTTCTGGAGCTATCTGCTCCTTCCACCCCTGTCTGCACAAACACCGCAGTGGACAGCTGGGGCCCGCAGTGGGGTCATCCATGTCACTCACGGGAGCTCATTCCACGTGCCAGAGCTGAGCTTCAGCAGGGCCCACGGTGGCCGTCCTCCTGCAGTCTCCCCGCACCGTGCAGGCGTAATTTGCAGGCACGCTGCACGCCCCGCTCCCTGTGCCTCAACAGCAGCTACCCTTGGGCTGCCCTGGAATTTGCCAGCATTACACAGTCAAGGTTCAACCACCTGGGCTACATCTTAGCCAAACAGAAAACCAGAGCAGAAGCGTTAGCATTCTCCCCTTCAGGGCTGACAATTAAAAAGTTTTCTAACCGGGAGGGCATGGTCATGAATCATCAGAAGGAATGCTGGTGGTGACCCCCCACCGCAGAGAGGAAATCGCTGTCACTGCCCCTGGGCTCACCTCCCGGCCGCCATCACCACCCACCTGCAAGGGGGCTGCCCTTGGGCTGCGGACAGACTCCTCACTTTGTGCAAGATGGGAAAAAGAGAGAGAGAGAGCAAGACAAAAATTAACTTAGGAGGAAATGTTTAAAAATGTAACTTATAGGCCCTGGCTGGTGGCACCGCACCAGCCTGCGAACCCAAAGGTGGCTGGTTCGATTCCCAGCCAGGGCAACATAACCAGGTTGCAAGCCAGGTCTCCGGCCAGGTCCATAGCTGGAGGCAGGTGAAAGGCAACCATACATTCATGTTTCTCATTTCTCTCCCTCTCCCCCTCTCTCCCTCTTTCCCTTCCCCTTTCTGAAAGAAATAATAAATAAAATCTTAAATATATATATAAAACGTACAGGCCTTTATGTTAGTAAAGGAATCTTTGGTAAACCGAGTGTCATCTCGCTTACAACAGTGGCTTTTTCATCGTTACCACTGTTCTCTGGAGTTGACTAAAGCTACACTTCATTTGCTGCTAGACCCCTGGGAGAAGCAGACAGGTAAATCCCCGATGCAGCACAGTCTAACAAGTGCTTTGGTGACAAAAATCCTAATACTACCACTAGTAACAGTCATGATATGGGGCCAGATATTCTGAGCCCTTTATATGGATAATCTCCCTAAATAATTATAACAGCCCCAGAAAACAGGGAACAATACTGACCCCCTTACGTAGATGAGGAAATTAAGGCACAGAAACGCCAGTTCACTTGCAGACAAGATTTCAATTGAGCAGTCTGGCTCCCCCCTGCTCCCCTGCATTCCTTAGGAGTACAAACCACAGTGTCCAGTCAGACTGGAGATCATGAGAGGCTTCCTGGAGGAGGGGGTGCAGGTCAGCAGACTAGATGTAAGCTAACCAGAAAGGGCACCTGCCCCTACCCCACATTCAGGAGAAAAGACAAACATGATCATGTTTTCACGGAAGCCTTCCAATCTGGTGATAGTTTTCATCTCCTACATGGTCTTTAGTGCTTTCTGGTTTGCTCATCACCTTCAGGGGGAGAGGGAGATGCGTGAGGAGGCTGCATGGGGACACAGGGGGACAGGAAACCAGTTCATGAAAGGATGTGAATGAAAAAGAAAGAGGAAGGACAACTCTGCCACTGCGTGTAAGATTCTGAGGGTGGGGAAGCCCCTTGGTCTTGAGGACTGTCTCCGCTTGCAGCCTCCCAAGGGAGTGTCTCCCTTAGCCCGGCAGGGACAGAGGGAAGTCAGCAGACCATGGTGCCTTCTGGCGGGGGTTCGGGCCAGAGAACACCGGGGGCCCCTTCTCCGTCCTCTCGCTGTTAGGTCAGCAAGACCCTCAGCCGAGACTCCAGCTGAGTGGAGTGCAAATTTTTCCAGCATCTTAGCAAACTTCTACTGCTGTCCAGCTATGGGCTTGTTCAGCTTTTGGGAAAGGAGTGAGGGGGAAGAGTCATTTTGATTTACCAAGTGTACATTGCCAGGGAAGGAAGGGTGTGTGTGTGTATGTGTGTGTATGTGTGTCTGTCTCTCCCTCTCAACTAACATCGGTTGCAAGGAGCACTTCCTGTGTGCCGGGCACTAGCACTTGAAACGCATTAACTCGGCCAGTCCTCTCCCTTCCTTTTGAGAACTCCCTGTCACTCTCAACATAGAAATAAGTTAACGCAGGAAAGAAAGAAGCAAAGATCCCAGAACGAGGAAATGGCAGAGCTGGGATTTGAACCCAGGTCCTGTGACTTCCAGAACAATGAGGTAGGAGCTGGGGTCATACCTACTTGGCTGATGAAAAAAGTTCTGGAGAAGCCAAGCACTGTCACTGTGCCCACCCAGCATACTGGGAGAGCGTGGCTTGACCTCAGGGTGGGCCTGGGTCCAAAGCCAGGCCCTCTAACCTCCACGTCCACTGCGCCCAGTGTTACCAGCACTCACAGTCCGGGGCAGGAAGAGGAGGTGCCTAATGAATGTTTATGGATAGCCTGAATGAAGAATGAACAAAACCTCAGCTAGAAGCACCCAGGTCTGGAGTTTGCATTCAGAATCCAGACTCGGAGGGCAGCGGAAGGACCCAGAAGCATCCTTTTCGGAAAGAGAGAAAAAATAATAATAATCCTGTGCACCGTTTCTGAGAGCTGGAGGGGGGAATGGATTCAAAACAAGCAAAGCTCTCCAAATAGCGATAAATACCTTAAATTACCCAGCAAGTTTAAAAGCCTTCATGCTGCTCCTTTTCCCAGCAAAGAAACAGGCTCCTGATTGTGGCGGTTCAGAATGGAACATTCAGGAGGGTGCGGAGCCAGCAGGGCAGGAGGGGGGCGCGGGGAAAAGGCTCCGGTGCCCGGGAACGTTCAGCCCAGCTGGCTGGCGGGAGACAGAGCCGGCAATTGTGCGGGCTGGGGCCGGGGAGCATGCTGTGTGCCGGCGGCCCGCTGGAGCTGGGGACTTCCTTAGCTCCCAGGGCCGTTTCCCTCGCCCATAGACATGGGGAGAGACGCATGTCAGGGCCCCTCCATGGCTGCCCAAGGACGCCTTCGTTTCTGGAACCCAGCGTTGCCCGGCTCCTCTGTGGTCTTGTAGGGAAACTACTGTACGGATTCGGAAAAAAGATCCTGTTCTCCAAGGGCCGTGAATCCCCAGAACCCATTCCCTGCGAACAGCACAGGTTCGGGGTGAGCTTCTCCATCCTCCTCCATGACCCCTCCATCCCTGGGGGTGCTGCCATCAGACTGGCTGTGCACCCCACAGGAGCAATGAATGAATGGGTACAGACAACACAGACAGGAAAGGACCTGGGGTGCCTCTTGCACAGCATTTACAGAGAATGGACCTCGTGCCAACTTGTGCGGTCAGCCACAGCCCAGGGACCAGACAGTCACAGGCAGAGGGCTTGGCGGGTCCCCTGACCTGACACACTTAGTTCCATGTGCCATGTTCTGTGCTTGGTACGGCAAAGAAACAGCACATGTCTCAGGGGGTGGATTCAAACACGTGCGCCCTTAGAGAAGTGATGTAAGTGCCCCTGTCTTGGTCTCGTCTAGTTAAATAACGACAGCACCTATAACCTCAGGCTGTTATAAAGACTACATGAGTTCACAGGGATAAAAGGCTTATCGGTTATTGGAGCCTTACTCTGTGCCGGGCACTTATAAGACCTGGCATGTATTATCTCATTTAATCCTGGGTGACCGTGAGAGGTGCCAATCCTGTCCTCATTTTCTTGCTGAGTAAACTGACTTCCAGGACCCTTAAGCCATTGGTTTGAGGTTCCCAGTAAATGGCTGTCGGAGTTCGGGGGGCACCAGGGCTAGAACCCATGTATTCCGATTCCAGCTTGTATGAGTTGGTTACACCGGGTGCACTGCCTCCCAAAGAGAAGACACCATGAGTCCCATTCCTTTAGAATTCGTTTCAACCCTGGTTCAGCATGCAAATCACCTCCGAGGATTTCAAAAACAGGAACTCCCAGGGCCCTATCTCCAGGCATTCTGGTTCCATTGGTCCGGCATCTCAGGCACTGGAACAGCTCTCCGGGTCACTTAGACAGGAGATCACCATAGCCAGCATCGCCTGGGCCTCACACTCGCCTCCGTCAGCTCTCACACAGGATCGTGATTGTCCCCGTTCACAGATGAGGAAAGTGCGGCCCTGGAGAGCTCACGGAAGCCCACCATCAAACAATGAGCAGGAAGCTGCGCCTGAATGAATGCTGGAGGCTCTTCTAGGTCAAACACCTGCTGTGGACGGGCACCCAGGTGGAGAGGTCAGGACTGTTCGCTTGTCCATCACTGCCCTCTGTCCCCACTGGGCAGAACACTGCCTCCCATGGAGATGCAAGGCAATGGCTGATACGCAGCCCAAGGGCCGGCTGTGTGTTCAACAGCACAGCCCATGTGTTATTACGGCATGACATTTATCCAAAGCTGGACGTATGAAGACACGGCCTTGGCATACAATCTGCGAGCTAGAGGACTCGTGACAGTACAGCACCAAGTCCCTGGGGACTGGGGCTGCATGACTTTAACATTGTCTTGTAGAAATAGTGGTCAAGGAGGTGCCACCAGCAGATCTCCATGGTATCAAGATACTGGCAACCCGTTAGGAGAGGCTGGAAGAACCTTAACGTTTGTAGTCTAGGGTGGTCGTGCTACCCTTGGCCCCATTTGGGACATGACAATAATTTGTCATCTGGCTCCTTCCAGGCCCAACCACACAGGGTGTGGGAGGACTGTGGACACTGAGTTAGCAGACCCCACCCTACCTCTCGGAGGGGTCCTCGCCCCCACTGCTGCAGCACACTGGTTCCCCTTCCTTCTCTTCCTCTCCCTCCCTTCCTTTTCTTTCCCTCTTTGTTTAATTAAGAAATGTTTGTTGGCCAACCATTGCACTTCAGAGCAAAATCTGTATTTCATGCATGTTGAGCCTTGACTACTGAATTTGAATACCAATGAAGCAGGATGCCCATATTATTCCATTCTATTTAATTTGTCCATAATCGCACCCTCTAGAATTGAACATGCGGACAGATGCAAATAAATTGCCAAAGTGCAGAGTCCCAAGAACAACAGAAGGAAATTGAATAGTCTTATCTTAATAAAATCCTGCTTTAGTGAGGCAGAATTCTCAAGGCAGAGGGGGGCTGCAAAAGGGTGCTTCTGTTTCACAATAACCCCCAATCTCCTGTATTGCATTTTGGGGGGCAAAACACATCCGAACTTCTTTTATTAAACTTCTCTATTCCTGCCTCCATACAAAGTTGAATTGCTTTGGAAAATTTGAGAAAAAGAGTTCAGGTGTTTTTTAGGGAAAAAGAATCTATAGTTGTCACTATTTCAAAATATTAAATATATCTTTTATCCCTGGCTGGGTGGCTCAGTTGGTTGTAGTGTTGTCCCATACACCGAAAGGTTGAGGGTTCGATACCCAGTGGGGCCTGTGTGGGAGGTAACTGATCAATGTTCCTCTTTCATATTGAGGTTTCTCTCTTTTTCTCTCCCTTCTCCTCTGTCTGAAATCAATAAAAATACCCTCAGGTGAGGAGATGTGTGTGTGTGTGTGTATTCTTTTAACTCTTCCTCAAACTGAATTTGCAATTGATAGCTAGCTAAAGAAAGTATCCCAATGCCAATCTATATATGTTGGTTTAAATATGTTAAGAAAGAAGGAAGGAAGGAAGGAGGAAGGGAGGGAAGGAGAAAGAAAGTACTAAAAAATGTCTTTGCTTTGAATCCAGAGAAAATTGCAAATGTCTGTTTCAAATTTACATGCAAAGCTCTCAATAGGCAAAACAAGTTTAAAAGTTAGAAATAGTAGTACTTAAAATTATTGAACATGTATGTGCCTGACAGTGTGCACAGCACTTTAGATTGATTACCCAAGTCAACTATTTTCAACACATATGCTGCAAGAATTTTTAAAAGGTGTAATACCCAACCATTTAGTCAGGGGCACCGACTTCTTTTCCCTTAGATTGTCAAATAAAAAATGACAACAGCCAACACAACAAAACAACAATAGCCAGCTGGTGTGAACAAATCAAAATTATACTTAATATTTTTTGTCAGATCAGCAAAAAAAGTAGACTATATTTTTTGGTGTACTGTGAAAGCTTGGTAATTAGTTTATATGCACCATGAAATGAAAAAGGTTGAAAATCACAGACTCAAGTTAACCACCACAACAAACCTGTAGGTAGTTACTGTCACTCTCCCAAGTTTACAGGGAGACACTGGAGGCACACACACTGGCACACAGTGTGACTGCAGGTTCAGCATTTGTACCTTCCACTGTCAACCACCTCTGCAGAGATGGGCCCAGTTTGGAGCAAGGCCTTCCAGACTGTGATACCTTCTTAAGTGATGGCAAGGTGGTGTCCCTCCTTTCTTCTTTTCCTATGCTGCCATTGGCTGTCCTCCCAAAGCTCTTTCTCCCCAAAATCCGGGATGAGCGTTACGATGTCTGCTTTTTACAGATGTAGAAATAAGCCCAGAGTGGGAGAGGACCTTCATCAAAGCCACACAGCAAACAGCATATTAAGTAAATAGAGTCAGACCTCAAGGCCTTTTGTTCCAAAATCTCAAGGTTGTTCCTATACGTATGCTCTCCACCCAAGAGGGGCCAGACTAACCAGCCAGATGACAGCAGGGAGGAGGGGGTGGAGAGGGCTTGCAGGGGTAGCAGCCTGGGATGCACCCAGTGGACAGTGTGCGTGCGGCCCTCGGTCAGAGCAAGAAGCCACTGTCTGTTTCTTTATGAATAGCACGGGCGTGGGCCACATTCGCTATTATAATTAATCTCTGAGGTTTGCCTCGGGTTGGGGTTATTAAAAATATTTTGGTATCTTAAAAAAAAAAAACTGCCTATGGTATAGAGTTCCATAAATGTAATAAATGGGCCTAAGCGGGTGCCATGGAAACATTTGGATGGAACGGTTCTAGCACCTCCCTGAGAGGCACATGTCAAACTTGAGGATGTCACTAAGACCCACTGGAGCAATTATTTCCTTATGAATCTGCGGCAGTCTTAGGAAGTCGAACTGGCACCATAAAAAGAAACAACCCCACTTTCCTGGAAAAAGCGCAGCCGCCTCTGTCTGAGGGGGGAGTGGGGCTGTTCACACTTCTACCATTTTACAGTAACTGCCGCAGGCTCCTCGCTGTGGCTGGGCTGGGCTGTACGTTGTATTTCACCGGCGAAAATAAATCTTACTTTTTCACACAAAGCCGTGCTTCTCTCGAGCAAACCACGAGGGAGGGAAGTGCTGTTTAAACCCGAGGAGGATATATGGCCTTGCTGTCTCTCCCAAACCTAAGGAGACCACGGTTCAAAAAAAAAAAGCCCCTACAATCACCAGGAAGTGTTTTGTCAGCATCCCCATTCTTCTTTGATGTATGAGATACCGAAGAGTTGTGTTGAGAAAGAGCTTTTTAAAAATGTTGCAATAGTCACTTCCTCTCATGGTCTCATGAAGTACCTGGCTCTGGTGTCGTTGCCATGGAAGGATTTATAAAAGAGAAGTGGCACCGTTTCTGCCCTTGAGATGCCTCCGTGGTAAAGGAGGAATTACCTGCCACAGCCTTGGTTATCTGCCAGGCCGCTGGCAGGAAGTGATTATTCCGTGGTGGGCAAAGCAGATGGAAGTCACTATCTCACGTCCAAGTGCAGATGGCAGTTCTGGGTGGAAACTGATACTCCTAGTGGGCAGGGCCCTGCATCACATACCTGTCCGTTCTTACTACCCAAACAGGGCCTGGCCCAACCTACTTGCTCAACACACTGGATGGATGGATGGATGGATGGATGGATGGATGGACAGACCAATGAATAAATGAATGCATGGGTGTTTGGATAGAAAGAAGAACAGATGGATGGGTGGATGGATGAATGTTTGGGTGGAAGGAAGGACAGACAGTACGTTAGGGGAATACATGAATGGATGGATGCATGCAGGAACGAATGAATAGACAGAAGGAAGAAAGGAACAAGAATAACCAAGTTTCCCTCAGGAACGTGTTAAGAATGGTACCTTAAATGAACTAAAGAAAGGGAGAGAGGCGTCAATATTGGAACAGTGCCCTAGAAAGGACATTGAAGGAACGCAAACAAAGATGCCCTGCTGCAGCCAAAGTCCCCTCCCTGCATGAGGCACTTGGGCAAATCACTCTCAGTGTGTTAGTGGTTTTTAGGGTCAGTCCGCCCAAGCCCCTGTGAATGCCAGCCATCGAGTATTACGGAGACAAACTGCTCAAAAAGATAAATAGATAAAACAGGTAAAATACAGGCTATGTCAATTAAAAAAAATACAAAGATATATATTAGAGAAAAATATCTGGGAGGATATTTATCAAAATTGTTAACAATCATCTCTAGATGGTGGTAGATTTGCTGGCGATTTCTAGTTCATTCATTTAACTTGTATGCATTTTACATATTTTCTGTAATAAACAAATACCTCTTTCATATCTGAAAAAAAGGGACTTCAAAAATTGCCAGAAACCTCTAACTGCACTGGAGAAGAAAAAGTTGTCATGGTCAAACAAACCCAATGAACTCGGCTCAGGCTCCATCACAGGTTGAACAGAGAATCGTGAGATCAAAAGAAACGTGAGAGGGTTTCAGCCCGAGCTGGCATGTGAGGGTAAGTGTGTTTGTAGAAGTTCCACAGCTGCTCTGAAATGGTGTGGGGAGGGTACTGTGTCCCACCCAGGCAGAGAAGCCTCAGTGGACTGGCCTAGAGGAGAGCGCAGGGTGAAATGCAGGTTTCCCAAAGCTCAGAAGGAAGCCCTGTCTTGACTATCTAGCCGGGACCAGCTGACCAGCCCCCTCTGACACTCCCTAGAGGCCTTGCCCCATCGCCTGGGCACCCCCTGTTTGGCTGGGGGAACAGTTGCTGCTTGTTTCCCTTTGACTGTGGTGCGAAACAGCTGCAGAATGCAAATCACGTTAAATGAGTGGCTCCGGCGTGGGCTCTGTGGCACAATTTCTAATTCATACAATGCCTCCAGTTTTGCCGTTTCTACTAAATCATTTATCAATCCCTTCATGGGTGTCAGTAAACCTCCGCATCTGGGACCTGTAAACATTCAAATAAGACGCTATAAAGAGTATTAGTAAACCAATTAAAAGCTCAAGTAGCAATAAACTTGACTTGCATTACACCTGAAAAACAAAAACAGGCCCTCCTCCTCTGAAATTGAATCAACATTCTATATCAGCAGTTTTTCAAAGGGCTTTTTCTTCTCAAAAGAGCTCCTGATCTCCCATCTGGGACCTTGGTGAGCTGGGGATCCCTTACAGATCAGGAAAAAAAGGAATAAAAGATGGGAAGAAAGCAAAATTTCTGTCCCTAGGAAGCAAATGTGATCAACCTTTAGTTGCAAGAGTTGGGAAATGACCTAGAAACTGTATCATTTGAAAAAAATCTAGTTTGAGTCATGACTGGGACTTGACTAACATTTACCAAATCAAATGAAAAAGAGGCACAAAATCATCGTCATTCCCCACTGCAATTAAGGATGGGGAGCTAATAGTCTGTGTTTTGCCATTTACGAAGCCTTCTCATTTCGTTAGCCAAACTTTAAGACGAGAATTTCCTGGGACTCAGACAGAGAGAATGGCTTGCTCAAGGGGTCACAGCTAATGGGCAACACTGACGCTTGAACCCAGATCTGGGTAGGGCTCCACGTCCCTTTCCTTGCTTCTATGACCTGCTTTAGATCTCATGCCAAGGACAAGGGACCAACACACGCTAAGCTCCTATTACGTGTCAGGTGCCGTGTTAGCAATGCAGATCTCTGACTTTCACGATCCCTTTGACCGTCTGAGTGTATACTTCTGTTACAAATGACTTCCTGCTGCTCCCCTTCTCTCCACCCGTTTGAAGCTCACTGAATCATCCCCAAGTGGGAAATGAGGCTCAGGATGTTTAATGAAAAGTAGTAGTTAACGTCTTGGTCACAATTTCTTGTTCTAATCCTGACACACACAGAAAGAACAGGTGGCTTCTGGGAATCTGCAGCTTCCAGATTTCCTACCTGCCATGAAGAGAGCTCTTCACTGAGTGTGGTGAAATTGGGATGGAAACCCTGTGCGTGCCGGAGGCCAGCCACAGAGCCCAGCGTCCCTGCTCTCACCTGTCCTGGGTGGGAAAAGCACCTCCAGGTCTGCTGCACCCGCGCTCTGCCTGCTGCCCTTCGCATGTCCTCTCATTAACCCCAACAACTTAGGCCGGTGCCACGACTTCCATTTTTACAGTGGAAGAAACTGAATCTCAGAGAAGCTGTCACTTGCTCAAAGACACAGATCTGTCAGGAGTTGGATAAAGGTGAATCAAAGGCAGCACGAGGTCTGTCCCGAAAGAATTGAGACAACGTCAATACAATTAAAAACAGCTTGTGCGGCCGAGACTCTCGGAGCAGACCTTTCATGACTCCAGCAACATCACTCCCAGAAGAGCAAAGGCCAGGAGGGCCCGGGCTCCTGGAGATCTGAGATGGACGCGAGGAACCAGTGTGGACATGGTCATCTGGGTTCACATCTCCTGCCTGCGAAGCCCTTCCCAACGGCTTCTCAGGAAGCCAAGACAGAAGTGACTGGGCCGTCTCCAAGACGGCTTCCAGCCCCAGCGTTCTCTGGCTGAAATTCTGTCCCTGAGATGCCTCAACTCTCGGGATTTGTGAGGATCGCAGGTGAGGCTGGTCTGTTTTCAACACCGTGAGGTCAGAGAGGAGTATCAGAGACGTACCCGTTCACAAGGGCCGAGTGTGGGTGGGGTTCCCTTTTGGGAAGAAGGGAATGCAGGAGAGGGACAGAGGTAGAAGGCTTACATTTTCTGTCGCTACAAGGCTCAATTTGAGAAGAAGACCTCAGGCTTGGTGGAAATTTCCTTCAGGCCCTTCTCTCCTGCTCACTGTGCACAGAAGTCCCTTTCATGGGCCTCCCTTGGCCCGTGTAGTGAGTGCTCACATCCTCTGTGCAAACCTGGTTTCTCTAACTGGCTGGAAATAGAAGAGGTTTCCACAGTGGTGTTCTCCCTTGGGCTGAATAGCAAGCCCAGCCATTAAACCCAGCCGTTCAGGAGGAGGCCAGCCCGGGCCAAGGCCAAGGGTAGTGACAATGCCAGAGACCTGGGGAGCTAAAAACTCCCATCTGCTGGGCTTTTCCCTGTTCCTGGCTTGGTACCCTACAGACCTTTCTGGGGTGAAGAACAGAGCATCTGTATAATTAAAAGTACATCAACTCTTACTTTTTTCAGTGAGGTTGGAATCTGAGCAGGGTGCTAGGATAAAGCAGTGAACACAACAGATGTGGTCCTGCGGCTTCTAGTCTACTGTCTACTTCAACCTCAGCCAATGGGAGCTACGCAGGCTCCGTTAGATTTTCTAGTAACCACATTTTAAAAAGTAGCTCAGTGGACTGAGCATCAGCCTTCGAACCAAAGAATCACTGATTTGATTCCCGGTCAGGGCACATGCCTGGGTTGCAGGCCAGGCCCCCAGTTGGTGCAAGAGGCAACCACATAGGGATGCTTCTCTCCTTCTCCTTCTCCCTCCCTTCCCCTCTCTCTAAAAATAAATAAATAAAATCTTTTAAAAAAATAAAAAAGTAAAACCAAATTCATTTTAATTAATATACTTTAGTTAACCCAATATATCTAAAACATGATCACTTCAGTGTGTGACCACAGTGGAAATTATTAATGAGGTAATTTACACTTTTTGTGCTATTCCTTTAAACTATGGTCTATAGTTAGCCTTTACAGCACATCTCAGTTCACCCTAGGTGTATTTCAAGGGCCCAGGGCCACCACACTGGACAGGCAGCTCGGGACCATGCAGATGGAGAATGAGGTGAAGAAGGGATGGGTGGAGGCTCTTTTGAGGGAAATGGTGAAATAATGTTGCCACCAATAATAATATTTACTAAGCAGTTACCATGTGCCAGTCTCTCTCAGGTGCTCTTCCTGAAACAACCCTAAGAGAATGTCATCCTCATTTTATAGACGAGAAAAGTGAGGCACAGAGAGGTTTCATACTTGTCCAAAGTGACACAGCGGATACACAGGGGTGCACAGATGTGGTACTCAGAGCCTGTGCTCTCGTCCACTGCAGCACCCAATTCTTGAGCACAGAAGCTACAAAGGACTTCAAGCTACATGTTGAGCTTACTATATAAAGTAGAAGTAGTTTATAATGTACCCCTGAAACCAGATGGGTTCAAATCCTGGCTCCCCCACTTATTAGCTGTGACCCTGAGCAAGTGACTTAGCCTTCCTGTGCCTCAGTTCCCTTGTCTGTACCCTGGGAATAATAACAGAGCCTACGCGAAGCATCATAGCGAAGATTACGTGAGTTAACACAAAGTGCCTGCAACCTAGCTTGGTACCTAAGGAGCAACCAGTAAGGAGTAGCTCTAATTATTGTGGTATGAACCGGGTCAGAGACTATGGGGTCTCTGTCTGGAGTGTCTAGACAAAGAACACTAGAACCAGAAGGCAGAGAAGGGCCACTCATCAATCCATCATGAAGTGACAGAGTGACATCCTCAGGGCTGCTTCCCCGTCTCCAGGTAACCAAGATGGAATACCAGGTACACACTGCGTGGGTTGAAATGAGTTCCTTCCCTCTCCGAAAATCAAATATTGGAGTCCTAAATCCCAGCACCTCAGAATACGACCATATTTGGAGACAGGGGTCATTATAGATGCCATCATTTCGGGTGAGGTCATTAGGGTAGGCCCTAGTCCAACGAGGCTGGTGTCCGCACACGAAGGGGAAATCTGGACACAGATGGCTGTGGAAGGAGAAGGCCATGTGACCATCTACCAGCCAAGGGGACAGGCCTGGAGCAGCTCTGCCCTCACCACCCTCAGAAGGACCCACCCTGCCCACACCTTGATTTTGGACTCCTGGCCTCCAGAGCTGAGGCGATACATTCCCGTTGTGTAAGCCACCCAGTGTGCGGTGCTTTGTTCCAGCAGCTGGAGGAAACAGAGCACACACGGGGACACACCTCTTCCTCACCCCCTGGACCCAGAGACGGTGCAGACGGCGCTCTTTGAAAGGGCCTGCAGGTGAGCCGTGCCCCAGTCCCCACGGCGCGCTTGGAAAAAATCTGTCTCCCAGGCCAGCTCGCTTGGGCGGGTCTGTCGCAGTGGAAAACTACCCAGGAAGGTGGGCTGCGTCCCTGAACACTGCTCACTCTGTTTCCCCTGCTACCTTCAAAACCCCCCTCTGTCAACTGAAAGGGAAAGAAAGCGTGTCTTTATTTGGGCCCAGGCTCTCTTGGACACCCTGCTCCAGGAGCCTGAGCCAAGACAGACACAGTGGCTCATTGAGCAGAGGTCTCCCTCTGCGTGTTCCCCACACACTACACCGGGGCCCTAGGACCCTCCCAGACACAGGGACGGCATCTGAGCCCTGAGCAGCAGCTACCTAGGGTGCAGGCAGGTAGCCAGGGACACGAGGTGCTCGGAACCTGACATTTCTTTTCTTCTTTCCCAAATCCCAGCGGTTTGAGACAAGGCCTGCGAATTTTCCAAGCTGTGAAAGGAGAGGCGCATTAGTTCTCACATGATGCTCACAGAGAGAGCCTGGGAGGGGTTCTTCTCATCCGCCACGGAAGGAGGAAAAAGGTTCCATGACTCCCGGATCAGTTCTCCATTCCTGAAAACTGCCCAGCAGGAAGCGAATTCCTGAAAGGCCTGGAGCTCTTTTCCTGGAGCAGCTTCTTAGTGTCTCATCCATCCCGCCGTTCCCCCAGGACAATCTGCTAAAGGCTGCAGGTCTTCCATTATAAAATGCAGAGCATGGACAGTCGCTTAACAAATGGTCATTTCCGGCGAAGGGTAGGAAACCCTTAGAGTTTCTCGATTCAAGATGAGAGACGCCAGCAAATTGTGAATTTTAGAAGCTTCCCACAGCAGGGAACGCGATGCCCCTGGGTTGTTCTGTTCCAGAACTGGAAAAGCAGGGTCCTGGGCAGTGTGTGCATGACTATAGTCCAGGGACCTGGGGCCTGAGGCCGGGCTCCACAGGCTTTCCAAGCTTTGTGGCCTTAAGTAACTCGATTTCTCTGAGCCACAGTTCTTCATCAATTAAAAAAAAAAAAAGTTGAAATTTGATCAGGCAAGGTCTAACGGTCTTTCCCAGCACGCCATCCTTTTGCGAAGAATTCCACAAAACACGGAAACTGCCTAGTGTGACTCAGGGGCAGGACTTGGGTGGGCACCCCTGAAGGGGGCGGTGAAGGTGAAATAGCATTGGACCAGGTGACGCACAAGCCACCCCTGCCAGTCTTGCTCACCAGTGAGAGAGACCGAAACCCACCCCCCAAGCCATCTTCACAGCCATAGCGGGTCTGTCAGGATGGAGGGGGAGACGGCGGAGGAAAAAAGATGGTCAAGTCCTTATTTACTCTTTTCCTGCTCACCAGGCCCATGATCCCCAAATACACATCACTGACGCATGACAAGCAAGAAGACAGTTGTCTCTTCTCTTCTGTCTCAGGCTCAGCCCTTTATCCTGCAGCCTGGAGTTTCGGGGCAAAGGCCTGACAGATCTTAAGGGGAAATGAAAAGAGAGAAGGGAGAAGGGACGCACCCTCATTTCCTGCTGGGGCTGGAGGGGCACAGCTGCCTCCACCCTGGCTCTCTTGATTCAATCAGGAACGGATGGAAAGGAATGCCCTGAAGCAGAAAACCCCTGGCCACAGCTCCACCTCCAAGGTCAGGAGCGTTGGTCCTGTGCGGCTGGAGGCCCGCTCTGAGCTCTGCAAAGTCTCTCCCGCTCTGCTCCACGAGCTCCCTGCCATGTCCACCCATCGTGACTGGGCAGGAATGCGGCCCCCACCCCTACTTTCTGAGCATTTCCCAGAATATCATGGAGGGATGAGACGGAGAGAAACCCAAAACATTCACGCCAGTGGCCACGGATGAGCAAAATCAGAGCTAATGGCATGCTCCTTATTTGCCAGACACCATGCCAAGTATTTCACATACATCTCATGCGGTCCTTCCAGGGCAGGTACGATCACCTCCGTGTTGAAGGCAGGGAGACTGGTGATGATGAGGTCCATGCCTTGTGCGGAGCTGACCGTGGAGATGCCTAGGAAGTAAGCCGTGGGGTGCAAGGATCTCCCAGCTCCCTAGCGCCCCTCAGAGGTGACCCTGCATCATCCAGCTTCAGTGAAGGGCAGGCATTAACCCCTTGTTCCTCATGAGTGAACTGGCCGAGCCTCAGGCTGCTGGCAGGGGGTGCACAGAGGTTTAAGTCCCCAGAGCAATAGCGAAGGAAGCTTTCCCACCAGGTGGACCCCTCCTCTGGGCTCTTACTCAGTGTTGGGTGCCATCCCCATGGGAATGCAGGGACCTGGAAAGCTGCTCCCCCCGCCCAGAGCGCACTGTATTACCTCCCACTTTACAACCCTCTCTGCACATGTGTCCCTGGCTGTTTCCCACCGTTTGTGGGTGTCTTTCTCCTGATCTCCTCACCATGCTGTTATGACAACCAAGTGACAACCAAGCAGCTTCTTTCACAAGCTGGCCCTAAGGCCGTTCTAGAAAATTCTACAGGGAGGAACCAAAGGAAAAGGCTTTGGGTTCCTCCAAGGATAAGCCTGGAAGATTCTGAATGCTAGGGATTATTTGTCCCAAAGTCCAGTGACCTAGCTCCCTAGCTCCCCTTGAACTCCTGTCCATCATCCTCAGAAAGCCCCCCTGAAGTCAGGGCCTCGTGTTCCAGATCAGCTTTGCATCCCCAGCACCTAACGCAGGTTGGGTGCTCAGTAAGTGCTTGTGAAATGAACTCTGTAAACCTGGCACCTCTTACCTTAGCATATGAAGACAGCAAGAGGCCACATACGGTACCCAGCACCTGGGGCGCTCCCTGACCTCACAGAGCACCCCACAGATTTTTGTGGGGAAACGGGGTGGGACAAAGGTCTGAGTGTCATTCATCAGGCTATGCAGGGGCATCGGTGGGGAAGCTTTCTGAGGACATTCCTCAGTGCTTGGACCTGACTAGTCTGACTTTGCATCCACTGCTTTATAATTACAAGCCCAGAGCCAGACTGCTCGGCTCTAATCCTGCTTCTGAGCCCGCCTGCTTCGTGATCTCAGACATGCCCCTTCGTCTGGGTCTCTCCTCCTAGAGATAATGGTAGCATTTACTTTATAGGGTTGTTGATATGATTCACGAAGTCATGTAAAATGGTGACATGAACACAGACCTCAGATCGGTGTCTGGCACATGGCAGGAGCTTGATAAACACTCATGCACGTGTCGGCCTGTGGAGAAGCGAGTGCAGGGGTAGCAGCTGACAGGGGTCTCCCCTGCAGTAGGGGTCTCCCCTGCAGTCGGTGCTCGGTCAATATTTGACTAAAAAGGGTCAATGCGGATAAAAGCATCCCGAACGCCCATCGATGGGTGAGCGGATAAGAAAATGTGGTGCATACGTACAATGGAGTATTATTCAGCCTTATAAAGGAAGGAAATCATGTCGCATGCTACAACATGGATGAACGTGGAGGACATCAGGCTAAGTGGAAAAAGCCAGTCACCGAAAGATAAACACCGCACGCTCCCGCTTACCGCGGGTTCTGGAGAAGTGAAACACAGGAACAGGAAGTAGCGTGGACGTTGGGGTAGGCGGAGGGAAGGGGCAAACGGGGAGTGCTGTTGGGTGGGTGTAAAGTGTCTGCTGTGCAAGCAAAAAAGTTCTGGAGATCTGTTACAAAACAGCGTGAACATCCTTAACTACTGAACTGTACACTTCGAAATGGTCAAGACAGTACATCGTGTTACATGTTTCTTAGCACAATTTTTTTTAAAGGATGGGGTTTTTTGATATAAAGAGTTTACTTATTTATCTTTAGAGAGAGGGGAAAAGAAGCAGAAGGAGAGGGAGAGAAAGTTGGATGGGTGAGAGATACATCGACTGGTTGGTTGCCTCTGGCACGCCCCTAACCGGGGACCTGGCTGGCCGGCCACCCGGGCATGTGCCGCAGTCGGGAATCGAGCCAGTGGCCCTTCAGGGTGTAGGCCAGTGTTCAGTCCACTAAGTCACACCAGCCAGGGCTTGCCACACTTTTTCTTTCTTTCTTTCTTTTTTTAAAGCATAAACACCTTCTTGGGCAGAAAGGGAAGTCATCAGGCCCAGGGCAAAGCGGTGAACCGTGGCGTGGGCAGGGGTATGGTTGGAGCAGGGCAGTAGCCCCTTATACCTTGGCAACCTGGCAAGATACACCAGGGACATGGGACCCCGCGGTCGGCTGTCGCCCGTGGGGGTGAGAAGCATGGCTCCCTACTGGGCCGCTTTCCTCTGTGTAATTAGATCAATTATTTGTTACTAACAATGATTGTCATCACCCCTTTTAGCTTATTGGGCGGTTCTTCTTCTCTTAATCAAACTACAAGTGCGAGTGCAACGAACATGCAAATGACTGTTATGAAACAGTGAACTGGAGGCACAGTGGATAAGGCACCGGTCTGCCAACCCAAAGGTCACTGGTTCAATCCCCAGCCAGGGCACATAACCAGGTTGCAAGCCAGGTCTCCAGCCAGGTCTGTAGCTGGAGGCAGGGGAAAGGCAACCATACATTGATGTTTCTCTCCCTCTCTGCCTCTCTCCCTTCCCCTCTCTCTAAAAATAATAAAATAAAATCTTAAAAAAAAAAAACCACTGAAATATTTCTACCTTTTTTATGACTCTCTCAGAGTTGGGGTGGATGGGAAGGGTGAGACCTGACATGGAGTGGGGACTGTGTTGGGTAGGGTACACCTCCTTGAGACCTCACAGCCTGGCTACGTGGGTATATGTATGCCTGCTCTACAGATACAGAAACCAAGGCTCAGAAATATTGCCTAATCAGTGAATCTAGAATTCAGTGGTCTTGCTCAGGGATAGAGGGGAAGGGAGGGATGAGGGGACGGAAGGGGATGAGAGGGGAGGGGAGGGAATGTTAACCTCGTATTAGCTACAGAGGGAGTGAGGATACTGCAGGAAAACACCCATCAAGAGCTTCTGGACGCAAAATCCATGCAAAAGGCAGCACTACCAAGAGCTGGCATTGGGAGGAATTAAGAGGGTAGTAGAAAGAACAAGTTGCTCTTTAAATTCGGAGCAAAGAGCAATAGGAGACCCAGGAAAAGAAATAAGGGTTTAGAGTCATGGGCTCTGGTTTTAGTTCATCAAAACCTCCCAGAATGGCCTTGAGTTGGTCACATCTGGTCAGTTTTCCTATCAGCACAAAGAGGCAGGGGGCGGGGGTGGGGGGCCAAGGCTGGGAGGTCTCCACAGGGAAGACTGGGGTGGGGAGGGGGCTCTGGGCTTCTCCTGCCCCCAAACTGGGATTCTTCTCTTCCATCTGAAGTTCCAAGTTAATATGTTGGGTTTTGTTTTTGTTTTCTTTTAAAGATTTTATGTATTATTTTTCAGAGAGAGGGAGGGAAACATGCATGTATGGTTGCCTTTCACCTGCCTCCAGCTACAGACCTGGCTGGAGACCTGGCTTGCACCGTAGTTACGTTGCCCTGGCTCAAGTTAATTATTTTGTTTAGTGTTTTTCTTCTCAAAAACACTGCTGGGGGTGGGGGTGTAAAATGATGAACAGCACAGTGCCCTGAGAGGAGTAGCTATTCAATCAACATTAATTAAATGCTATGCATCCAATTATTCTCCATTTTAAAATGAACAAACCCAGGGTGTCACATTCTTGGCTCATATCAAACCTGTTCAGCACGAACCCACAGATCATTCTCATGCGAACAGACACCAAATGGTAAATTGGGGCTCTTACATCCGGTATTAATTTTCTTAATGCAAATAAGCAATGAGCACAAAGCTGTAGATTAATGTGGAAATTAAGCTGACAGTGTTATGCTGGATGGCGTTGAACCAGGAAAGGGACTGGCAACTGAGCCACCAGACAGGGGACATGAAAACAATCCAGGTATAAAGGGCCACCTTAGCTATTTGGAAATGGGTTAAAAATCAGGAATAATCATTGTGATAATAATAAGGCTAACAGACACCACGTGCTAAATCATTTAATCCTGTAACAACCCCATCAGATAAGGCCATCACCATTACTGTGAACTTGCTCATGATGACAGAGGATAGAAGGTAACACCCCAGCCAGGTGGTTCCTGAGGCCCCATTCTTAACCACCCCCACACTGGCTAGGCTGTCAGCCATTTCATGCTGCCGAGAAAGTGCCTACTGTGTGCAGACCCCTGGGTCCAAGTTCACCAAGTGCTAATGAATAACTGGAGAGTTCGGGTTGCCCTTTCAGAGATCCTTGTGCTTCCAACTTGAGATGCACTTGGCCAGTGTCTGAGGACCCCAGCGTTGATAAGGTATTTTGATCATGGCACCTAGCATTTGGTGTACGATTAGGAGATTCTCTACCCAGAGGAGAAACACAAATCTCCCAGACCCACCAGGTTCTGGCTGCACCTCTAGAAGACCTTGACCAAAGCTCCCTCCTCCACCTAGGAACCTCCCTGGACCTGCCTCAGGAAGAAATCTGAAGGATGTAAATGAACACCAACAGGGAAGTTCCTAACTTAGTCTTGGCACATCCCCAGCACTGAAGACAGAGCGGGTCATTTCCATTACAGCAAAATGCTGAGTGCAAAGTAATGTGTCTCTCTCCCTCCCCACTCTACCTCTCTCTAATCCTCCTCCCATCCACCCGTCCGGGGCGGAAAACTTTCCTTCTAGAACTCAGTCATTGACAGAGTGCCTCCTGGGCTCCAGGGATGCCAGCAAGCCCCGTCCATCAGCAGCAGCCTCTGAACGACAACTTACTAAGATCCTGAAGGTGACCTCTGTGACGTCAGCTCACCATGCCAGGCGCTGAGTTCCCTCATTCCACTCTTCTAAGGGGGATCTTGTATTTTTCCTTCTTGTCTGTTTTGCAGAGGCTGACACAAAACCCGCAATTTGGCAGACGATACTCTAACTTCTGGGTAACTGCCCAGTGAGCTGCTATGTTCAAGATCATATTCTTTTTTAATTTTTTAAAATATTGTTCCATTGTAGGAACAGCCATTGAAGGTTCTTGCAGAAACCCTATCGGTCCACCCTTAAAGCTGGCCTAGACGGTGTAGAGAGGGAAGCACTCAGTATTCAGAATACAGCAGATTTGGGTTCCATCCTAGCTCTGCTACTCAGTGTGTACTCACCCTACCTCTGGTGGGACCTTGAACTTTCCCAAACCCTTCCTCCTTGCCCGAAAAAGGCGCGTAATAACACGTGCCTAATAGGCTGGCTATTAAGACTGGAGAGAGTATGTGTAAAATGCCCTATAATGTCATACATTGCCCTGTACATGGAAAGTACTTAATGCATTATAGCTAAAATGCTGCTGGGATTATTATTAATAGTAAAATTGCCCCGCATCTACAAAATGGCAGAGTAGGTTACCTCTCTTTGAATGTGTTATTCTATGCCCTAATGATATTCCACAAATATTGACTGGTAATGAATCGGTTAGTGTCTGTTGCCTCTGTTTGCTCCACGGCTCCATTCTCCACGTCTGTTGCATCCATTCTCCACGGCTCTCTCTTCCTCAGGAGGCTGACCCCACAGGCCACACCAAGCAGGCATCATGCTGGCAACTGTTTCAGCCTGACCTCTGTTTTAGCTGGTGAAGAGGAGGAACCAGCAGAGAGGATGGGAGGGAGAGAGGCAAAGGGAGAGGGAAATAGACAGCCATGTGCACAGAGTGGGGAGAGGGAAATGGACAGCCATGTGCACAGAGGAGGGAGAGGGAAACGGACAGCCGTGTGCACAGAGAGGGGAGAGAGGAAAAGCAGGAAGAGGGCACAGAGAAGGAGATCATGGGGCATGGTCCCTGCTTCCACTGAAGCTCCCCCAGTTGGGGAGCCCCACTCCCTCTGGTCTCAGGGTGGCAATGGGTGACCTCTTGACAGTCTTAGGTGCCTCCAATCTTGTTGGTTTCCTCATCCTTGCTCAAATCTGTCAGTGGTTTCTTCGTTACAGTCCGAGTTGAATTCTGTTTCCTGCTAGGCCCTGCTAACCCACCACATTCCTATGGGTCCCCTCAGGGGCTCATCATAACAACGCTTAAGGGGAGTAGTCAAAAAGGGGCAGGGGGTGGGTGTAGCGTATGGCCCCAGATGACTTGGCTCCTAGGTTGTTGTCACTTTGAAACCTTGGCTGGACTCAGTGAAACCAAATACAGACCTGGCACTTGCAGATGCCTGAGCCGTTCAGGAACGTGCGTCCCATGTATCAACAGAACAGTGGCAACAATACAGATGCTCAGCAGTAGGTGACTGGTTAAGTGGGGGTCACAGATGTAGGATGGCCATGGTCATCAGCCACCACAGGGGCTCCAAACCACCCTCCCTCCTGGTATCCGTGTCCGCCCACACTAAAGCTGACCTGAGTGACAAAGAGAATACTGCCCAAATGACAGTGTGTGACCTCTGAGGCCACATCATAGAGAAAAGAGCCTCTGCCTGGCTCTTTCTTGCTTTCCCTTTCTCTAGGACCCTGCACTCTGAGGGAAGCCAGTCACCGTGCTGTGTGGCCACTCAGCAGGCCAGCGGAAAGGCCAGGGGAAAAAGTCCCACTTGCCAGCCACGCATCCAGCCTTTGGATGACAAGAGCCCAGACCAGAGTCCCTGCGGCAGAACTGCCCAACCAAGTCACCCTCAAACTCCTTGCCCACAGAAATTGTGAGAAATAATAGTTTTCAGTCACTAAGTTTTTGGACAGTTTGTTACATTGATAGATAACATGTAAATAGAAGCATCAGATAGTAAGGGAAAATCTTGTTTTGGAATATTTAATAAAGTAAAAAAAATGCTCACAATCTATTAAGTGAAAAGAATAAGATACAGAATATGATCCCATTTTTAAAAACTATGTATTTTTTTGATATATTCATCAAAAAAAAAAAAAAAAAAAACTAGAAGAATATAAACCTAAATGTTTCCAATGACTATCTCTGGGATGAATTAAATCTTTCCAATTCATTTAAGCCTTCCTGTGTTTTCCAAAAATGATTGCTTTGTATAATCTAGAGAAGGTATACTTTAAAAAAGTGCTTCTGGTACATTTAAAAAAAGGAAAATGTATTTTTTATAAAGTGAACACATTTGGCTCCAACTTTCAAGAGGTACCTGTTGAAATGATGTATTGTAGAACTGTATACCCGAAACCTCTCTCTATATTTTAAAAGATTTTTTATTTATCATTTCCAGAGAGAGGGGAGGGGAGAGAGGCAGAGAGGGGGAGAGACATCAATGTATGGTTGCCTTTCACCTGCCTCCAGCCATGGACCTGGCTGGAAACCTGGCTTGCAACCTGGTTAGGTGCCCTGGCTGGGGAATTGAACCAGTGACTGTTGGGTTCTCAGGCCGGCACCTTATCCACTGTGCTACCAGCCAGGGCTATATATTTTTATTAACCAATGTCACCCCAATAAGTTCAATTAAAATTTGTTAAGGAAAGAGGAGGCTATTGGTCTATGGACTTCATTAGAACATGAAGACAGCATCTATCTGGCAGGCTACCCTGGCCTCTTTTTCTGATCTCATCCTGCTTCTTCCCATAGGTCTAGCCTGGCTGTGGCTTGCCAGTTACACAACAGCGGCTGCGCAGGCTCCCTTCAGAGTCAAAGGAGTTGGCAGGAGAAAGGGACCTGTAGAGGCTCCACCTGCAGCACCATGACAATGGGTCACCCGGGCTCTTCTTGAGTGCTGCCTATGACGGGGAGCTCACCTCCACGCGAGGCAGCCCCTGCATCAGCAGGCAGCTCTCACTGTTGGCCACTTATCTGGCAAACGTGGAATGAGTGCCTGGTCTGCTAGCTCTCTGAGAGCAGGCGCTTTGTTTCATTCATGGTGGAATCCTGTGCACCCAGCATAGTACCCAGCCCATAGTAGGTACTCAAGAAATATATGCTGAGGGACTGAGTAAGTGAAAGAGTGAATGGAGAAACAGTGCCTGCCAGGCACTTAAGGCTCTGGGGGTTCAGCATTGAGTTGGACGCAGTCCTGCCTTCACTGATCACAGTTTGGCAGGAGAGATGGGCATCTGGTGGGTATAAGACCAACAGGGTGAAGCTAAGAAGAATATAGGAAAGGGTGAAGCCAGGGAATTTATATGCACAACCCGTGGACATGAACTTAAGTGGGGTGGGGACTGCTGGAGGGAAGGGGAGTGCGGGATGGAGCAAAGGGAAAAGAAATTGGGACGACTGTAACAGCATAATCAATAAAATATACTTTAACTAAGTATTGCTATCGTGAGTGCAGTAAAGCAAACCTTCAAGGGACCATGAGAAACCTAGTTGAAGGAGATCAGAAAGACCTTCCCCCTAAAAAGTGACATTTAAGACAGGGCCTAAAGAAAAAGAGGGAGTTGGCCAAGAAAAGAGGGAATAAGGGCAGAGCATTGCAGGAAGGGAAAAGTGCAGGTGACAGCCATCAGAAGGTTGGGACCAGAGAGAAATAGAAGAATGGCACTGGGCAGGAGCGCAGAGGTGAGGCCAAGCAGATGGGCGGAGTGGGCCACATGGGACCTTGCAAAGAGGGATGCAGAGCAATGACACAGAGCTTCTCCCCGTGGTTGGGGTAAGAAGCTGGGTCTATTCCGCAGTGGGTGGCTGGCACAGGAGATGCAGAAAAGAACCCAAGGAGAATTGACATGTACAAGGTGCTGGAGAGCCTGGCCCCATGGTTAAGGCCCCTACAGAACCATGTCTGCTGACAACCTCACGACCACCACCCTGACCATGGCCAGCCAGCAGGGCTGGGGAGGGTGAGGAAGACCAGAGGTTGAGCACAGCCTGCTGGGCGCCACACTAGTCTGCAGGTAGCTCTTGGTCCCCTTTAGGATCAAGAACTTGCTCTGTAAACTCATCTGCTTGCTGCGATTATTTTTTTCTCACTTGGGGTTTGTTTATCCTTTCATTTCCTAGTTTAATTTCCTTTGAATAAAGTTCTAATCTTATCTTGGCTCACTTAACGGGAAAGGGGGTTAGTCCACAGGGAAGCCAGGAGGAGGATGGCAAGGAGAGCTGGGGGTCCCTGGACACCAGGTCTCAAGGGGGATGGAGGGGAAGCAAGGGCTGGGGAGGACCCCACCTCCCAAGCTCAAGCAGACAGGGAGCAAACTCAGAAGAGGCCAGAATAAAGACAACTGTGGTGTCCACGGTCCCATGTGGGTCACACCACTGTTTGGGATTAGAGCCATTCTAATAAGTTATTTTCATTTGCAATTCCCTAATGATATGATGTTGGGCATCTTTTCGTGCATGTATAGCAATATAAAACATGTGTCTCCAGACAGGTATTTCAAAGCCCATGAATCAGAAGTTACTGCCACACACCCCGCTGACTCCAGGATGGCAGAACATTCTTGCGAAGGTCATGAGAAGCCGGGTGAAACTCAGAGAACCCTGGTTCCTGAAAGCTGCCGAGCCAAGGTGCATCGAGAGTACCGAGGCCAGGAAATGCACTTTGCATTGACATTTTCGAGCTTCTCACTCCCAGAATGACATTTCTAGAAAAGACATTCTCAGCTGGGGTGCCAGGAGAAAGGCGTGTGTGCATCTCTCTGGATCTGAGCCTGGGATTTGTTAAACCCTTTGAAGATTCTGGTTTTTAGGAAGGGGGAGGGGTAGAACCAAAAGCTAATCAACTTAGGGCCACTGACAGGAATTGCAGGACCTGGACCGATCCGTGTATAGAAACTCTTCCCTTATAAAATCACTGGAGATTTTCACCAAAGGGACAGAGGAAAGAGGGACTGGTGACAAATGTCCCAGGGTCTGCCTCTTCAGGTGAGCAGCCCAATGGAAGGGGATTCTTAGCAGATATGTAGTCTGGTTTTCTGTGTTGCCCCAACTCCAACTCTGCACCATGCTTCACCCCACCCCAACCCAAAGCCCCAGGCATCCCCTTTATCGTGAGAGTGGTGGGTACTGACAATTGAAGCAACAGTTGGGTGTTGACCACCTTTTCCCATCCTACCTCTGATAGGAATGACAGTAGTTCACTCGAGGACATATGGCAGGCCCTCCCTCCACACCCACCACTAATATCATCATTTTACAGGTGAAGAACTGAGGCACAGAGAGGTTAAGTAACTTACCCAAGGTCACACAGCTGCTAAGTGGCATAGCCAAGATTGACGTCCAGGCTCTTAAAACACTATACAACGCCACTAAATAAAAACCCACATGTTGGACATGGAAAGAAGGTGGCCATGAAAGGTGTCACAGAGATAAGGGGTACTGGAGCCTGCCTGAAGGCCACTGACATCCCAGGCTGGCAACACAGAGAACAACAACATGTACAGGGTTAAGTCCCAGGATATTTTCCTGGTCCAGCCTTCTCTTCCCAGGCCTCCCCTGTCCTGGAGTGAGGGGTGGCCCATGTGTTTCTTCAAGTCAGGGAATAATTCAGCCTGGTCAAATAGAAAATAATAGAACTGGGTGGAAATGTGGGGCAAGACCCCTGGGAACACTGAACAGAGAAGTGAGGACATGGGGTGGCCAATGGCCTGGATTGGGACCCTGATTTCACCATTGTCCTACTATGTTACAACCAGCTCCCTAGACCTCGGTGACTATATCTGTAAAATGGGCATGATCATGGTTACCATCCACAGTAGATCCTCATGTAAAGCTCTTAGCACATAATACATCATAAGCTTTAGCTATATTAAATTATCATTATCATGATTATGAAATGGTAATTGATCCAGCCCATTCTGCCTAGAATGAAGAATGAGAAAGACGCTCATTCAGGCTGTATCGCATGTTGGCCTGGGAGCTGTTAAACAAAAGACGAGAATCCAGAATCGTGGGCAGCTGCTTCTCCGCTGAGTGATTACCAAGCCCCTTCCCCCATCTCCTCTCCCCTCGCAACATTTGCAACCAGCAGGCTCCCTAATTCGCTTCTTCAGATGAAACCAGGCCTGATGAACTCCTCCCTCTCAGAAGTGAGAAACGGGCATTTACAAGGCTCAGCTGAGAGCTGCGGCAGCAGATGTGCCCCGCGACTATGTCAATCCACCAAATGTCTGGAAACTGCGCAGCCATCAGCACACGCATTTTCCGCCTCGTTCAAAGACATTACCCAGCAGAATCGGATCTGCCAGGTGTTCCTGCTGATGTCTGCCTCCTGAACTCTCCCCCCGCACCCCGGGATAAGATGATTGTTTGTAAGACAACTGGCAATTACGGTCCTTTTAAGAGTCTGGGCATATATTAAAAGATTAGATGCCTTGGCCCGTGCCACCGGATGACCAGGTAGCGTGTGCAATGGAAGGAGCCTTGAGGTGATGACTTTGAGGGTAAAACGTACCTTTTATTCCTAGAGATTGTGGCTCTCCTCTCCCCATAGTCTTTCACAGGCTTTGATACATACAAAGCCCAGACACCTTGCGGATCAGGAAAGGCTGTGTCCAGGCCTCTCCATGTGTTAATCTGGGTTCACATCTGGATGTCAGTTATCACCTAGGGATAAGCTTCTGTGATCAATGACATTTAAGGGGGTGGGGGGTGGAATTGTCTTTAGAGGCAGGGAGTTCTCACTTTCATTTTCGCTCCTGAGAGAACGGCCTTCATTCCCTTTCTTCCCTCCTTCCCTCCCAGGGCCAGGACTGCAGACCGTGAGCTTGACCTGCACCTGACCAGCCCTGAGCTGCCTTACATTTTGCAACCCGGGAGAATGACTTGGCCTTACTCTAGTCCTGGCCTGCTCTGTGCCTCCCTCCCTCTTTCCCTCACTTTATGAATGAATGAATGGTCAAATGAACAACCCCATAAGACAAATCAAGCACATGCATCTCGAGGGGACGGTGATCTGTTTTCCAGCTGAGGGTGTAGGGTTCTTAAGCCGTTAATGACTCATCTAGGCAAATCAGCAAGACAGCCAGGCATGCGCTCAAAACAAAGGTGGGGAATAGACCCTGACCAGCCAATCCCAGAACATGGGGGGAACCCCTTCTTGGCACCTGAATGAGGTGACCTCAGGACAAGGTGAAGGGTCCTGTCACAATCACCTAGCAAATACATATTTGACCTAAGATAAAATGACCCCAAGAAATCCTAAGAGTAAAAATACACAGAAGCTGAAATGAGGGAAATCGTGCAAGATTTGAGGGGCACATCACAGAGATGGACAGTGAGCAGCCTCTAGTTCTGAGAGGAGACCCGTGGGATTCTGGGAGACCTGTGGCCGAGCCGCCTCCTCTGCTCTCGTATTCTTTCTCATGGGCTGTGATCCGGTCCTAAGAAGCTAATTCCACATAATAGCAACTGGATTCCAAAAGAAGGCGCTGTCACCTCAGACAGCCTATGAGATCAAGCAGCCATCAGATCACAATTTTGCCTTTCACTCCCTGAGAACCTACTGTGCACCTCCCATGTGCCAGAAATTCACGGTACATGGCGGTGCCCTGGAGACTAGCCAACAGTCTCATGAAGCCTCCAGGCTGGAGGGAAAGACATGTCAGGAAACCGGTTACCAAATATTTAGTTCTCATCACACTCTCAATAAATTCAGACTACAAGTTCCCTAAGGACAGGCATTTATGCTGTCTTGTTCACTGATGTCGGAAGCGCCTAGGCCAGAGCTGGCCACAGAGTAGGTCTCAATACACACTTAAGGACGGAATGAAGTGCTATAAAAGCGAAGCAAAGGGCACAGCGAGACAGCACGATGAAAGAACCTAAGCTTCCCCGAGGAAGCCTCAGTGTGTGGAGCAGACACTGCGCAGGAAGCAATGGGCCGAGGGAACAGCCAGGTCGGGGGAGTGTCAGAAGGACAGGAAGAAACCCCCCCAGGAAACAGGGCTCTGAGATGTGGCCCATGACAGAGGCCCGACTGTGCACACCACACTTAAGGATGCTTTTGGAAGCCTGACCCCCACCCCCCCAAAACAGAAAAAATCCAAATTAACATACCGAAGAGGAAAATGTAAAACTCACTGTTCTCTTCCTGCTTCAACACCACTGAGTAATTAAAAATCACTTGATTATAGAGATTCATAGAATAATGTGTATCTTCTCTCAATTGCTTCATAAAAGACAGTGAAGAAATCATGAATTATTGCCCCAAATGGGATATTTGTCAAGGAAGAATTATGAGCCATGATCAGTGTGCGCACTGAATTTCCTGCGCCGCTAGAGGTTGGAAGCATTAGAAAGACTGCAGGACGTGAAAGAAAGACAGCTCTTCCCCCTTCTTCCTGGCAAACCCCGTGCTTCCTTGGCACTTAGGTACTTATTCCCCATGGACCAGCAATTATTCTCCCCCTCCCCCCACCCAGAGGCACGCTGTGAAAACGGACAGATGATCTCAGCATGATAGAGTTGATGATAAATAACAGAATGTCCCAGGGCCCTGCAGAACCACACATTTCAACACCACTGTCCTCTCTGGCCCTCACTGGGAGGACCACCACCTTCAGGGTATTGGGGGGATTTCTGTGGACCGTTGCCTCCGTGTTCTGAGAAGCTGGTGCTTGTTTGTGGGTTCCCCAGGGAGGAGCAAGTAAAAGGGTGCAGCTTCCACAGAGCTGTCACCAGCCGAGGTCAGGAAGCAGCTGAAGGGGGACTGAGGGACCCGAGGTCATTTCAAGTAAGAGTCCAATAAACTGAGAAGAGGCTTTAATATCGTCATTATGCAAACCAACAGGCTAGGACCAGGGAACCAAGGACAAGGCTGGTTCCATAGGTTTCCGCCAACCAAATCAACCCTCAAAGCAGGTCCATTTCTGAAATTCTGTAATTAACTCTTTCCTTTGATGTGACTTTCAAGATTCCCTCCCTCCTATCATGTGCTTCCTCTCACCCCCTTCAGCTCAAGCTTCCCTTGCACGAACTTGACCTGAGCTGGTTGTGACCATCTCTTATGTGCCACTTGGGGACAGGGACTTGATTGTTTTAAATCCAAATCTTCTGTCCTGAGGACAGAGTAGGTAAACAAACAGAAGTCCCCCCTCGACACCTATGCTCATGCTGTGTCCTCGTCCTGACGTCACCCCCCATCCCCTCTTCCACTCCATCGACTCCAATCCTTCCTGCCCGTCACTTGGGACACATTTTATGTTCCTAAGGCAGAAGAAAGGGCTGTGGCCTGGAACCCAGGAGGCCCCATGTGCTCCCGGGCAGCCTTTGCCTCCCACAGGGCTTGCTGCAGGGACTTGCTGCTTTGCCTCATGATCTCCTGTGTGACGTAATGATCGGCGTCATGATCAGTGCCCTCTGCCTTCCCTCGGCTCCTCAAGGGAAGGCTTGGTGCCATATTCATTTCAGAATCAATCCATCCAGAACAGAGCTCAAGACAAGAATTCACCCACGAGTGACTTCATAAGGGGCTGCTCCCAGAAAGCAGGGCTGGCTTCGTGGGTGTGCAACCTGTGATGCCACACGGGGCTCACCAATCAGAAGGTTCTCATGCTTGGTGTCACCCATACGCTGCTGTCACCATCTGGAGATTCTTACTTCCTAGTAACATTTTAGCAGGGGGCTCTGAAAATTATATAATTGAGCCTGGGAGTAGGATGGACAAATGAAGAAACCTTGCAAGGATGTAATTTCAGGTTTTAATTCCAGTCTTAAACCTGATCCCGTGGGGACCTTGGGAGCCTGACCTTATGCCTCTGAGTTTGTCTCGCCTCAAGGTGACAGAGGTGGGTTCCGGGCTGTCCAAGAAGCGGTAAATGCCTAGATTCTTGCCCTGCTCTGTGCAGGAAAGGAACCAACTCCAGGAGCCCAAAGCCAGCCTCCGAAACAAGTCACAGGTTCGGCCACGAGAAGCAAAAGCCCGTACAAGCTGGTGGATGGACACCCAGAAATCACAGGGATCATCAACGGTGCCCATCACCACCATCGATGAAACGACCTGAGTTATCAGACATGATAACTCATGTCTGATTTAAAGAAGAGATTTAAAGAAGATTTAAAGAAGAATGAATGGCTCACTCTAGGTGATCCCACAGCAAGGGATGTCAATGAAGTGACTATAGAAGATGCGTCATCATTCTCTCCCTGTCAGCTGGTGCACATAAATACGAGTGAACTTGCTTTGTTCACTCACCTCACTGTGCCAGACAGGCTTCCCAGCCGCATTGCATGGGCATGCGGATCTCACCTGGGTAGCCAGGGGCCTCGCATCTTAAATGGAACCAACTGGGACCTCCTTTCAGGAGAAAGCCTTCCTTTAGGTCAGTCCTAAAGGGCAGATGCTTACAAAAGTTGCCCAAAGAGCCGGTCACGTGGACTTCTTCATATCAGAATGTCAATCTTGATTCAAATTCCTGACATGGGGAATCTCTAAGCTTTCAGAAGAGACCAGAACATTACTCTTGGCCTTGAGGTGGTTTAAGGAAAGGCACTCAAATGCAGGCACATATGCCCACTTGTATACAATTTGCTCTGGTAACTTGATACGTCTTTCAATTTACCTCACCCACTTCTGCACTGTGGAGTGGAAACTGCTGGTTTCCCTTTTAGAATGGCCATTGACCAAGCTCATTGATATTCTCCTGCCTCTCCCTTCCCCTTCAGCCTGGCTTCTCAGATTTCATTTCCAGCCAGTTGGTGAATTGTGTTTCTAAGCATGGATTGCACTGGCTGGGCTGGAATTATCATCTTTATGGTGGTAACAGCTAACATTTATGAGTACTCACCACCTGCCAGGAATTGTTTTAAGCATTTGCTAGAAATAAACTCATGTAATCTTCACTACAAACTCTATGAAGTGGGTACTACTATTAGTCCTCTGTTACAGATGAGGTAGCAGCGGCACAGAGAGGTTAAGCAACTTACCCAAAGCCACACAGCTAGAATTCTAAGATGGTCCCCGCAATTCCTGTCCCCTGGTGTACATACCCTTTATAACCCTGTCCCCTTGAGTGTGGGCAGGGCCTGGGAATAAGATGGAACATCACTCCCATGATTATGTTACATTATAAGGCAGTGGCAAACAAATTTTGCAGAAGTAATTAAGGTCCTTAGTTGACTGTATGTTAATTAAAAGGGAAGTTTCCTGGATGGGCCTAACCTAATCAGGCAAGCATCTTAAAGAGACTGTTCTGCTGGCCTGGAAGAACCAAGCTACTTTGATTTCAACTGCTAAAAGGAAATGAATTTTGCCAATAGCTATGACAGCTTGGAAAGAGGCCAGAGCCTGACCTGGGACTGCAGCCTGGTGACACCTGGAACGCAGGGCCCAGCTATGGCTGTCCAGACTCCTGCATCATGGAAACTGGGATCATAAATGTGTGTTGTGGTCAACTGCTAAGTTGTGGTAATTTGTTATGCAGCAGGAGAAGTGGAGACAGCTAGTAAGAGGCCAGACTAGGATATAAACCCTGACAGCCTGACTCTAGAGTTCTCCCTCTTATCCACGTTTCTATTCCCCACTCTAGATCTGGGATGGAAAAGAAGGTGTTGAGTGGAGCGATCAGAAGGCTCAGTTTTTAGAAAGCTTAAGAAGCCCCATTTTCAATCCATCTATGCAGCACCCACCATGTTTCAAGACCTGCATTTGGCATAAAGCAGGCCCAGAGACAGCCATCATGGACCTTAGCAGCCAACGGAGAAAGTAGCATGAAATAAGTAACAAAGAAGTAATAAAATAACTATAATGGGCAAAGGGCCATAAAGCAGAGGTAAAGGTGCTTCGGGAACATGTAACAGGTCCCAGGGAACACTTGGCTCATGGCTGAGCAGGAGTCAACCAAGTATAGGTAAAAAGGGATGAGAGCTTTCTAGGAAGTGGAAAGAGCATGTGCAAAGGCCCAGTGGCAGAAGGGCAAGTACAGCGGAGGAACTAACCCAGGTCCTGCATGGCTAGAAGAAAAAGAGGAACCTGAGATGAGACTAAAGAATGAAGGAGCGGTCAGCTCAGTTGATATGATGCTGCTCATGATAGCTGATGCTGACCCTCTTCCATGAGAAGAATTCAAGACCACATTACCCTGGACAGTGGAAAACACGCTGCACTGAGCACCAGCAGCCCAAAGTCAAAATCGCTGCTTTCTGAGAAGGAAACTGGACATGCATCTGAGCTTGACAAGCCTTTCTTTACGGCTCATGTGGTGACCCTGGCAGGTGAAGACAGGAATCTTCTGCCCTTTGTCTTTTCCAGAGTGTAAAAAACTGAACCCTAAAGAGATAGTCTGGACATGTGTGGTCAATGGGCCCTGTGAGGTGCAGGGCCACCTGTCAGCACTTGTCAGGCTGGCAAAAGGCCCCTAAAGGAAGCATGGGAAGAATAAGACCATTGGGGATTAAGCAAAAGAACTACAGTCTCCTGTCTCCTGACCTCGGGCTTAATGGCGAATGTTAGGGCCCTGACACACCCCACTCTGAGCCCTCTGAGTCACCATAATGGGACCAGCATGTGTCCAGGGACTTAAGAGTCTTGGCAGATGGAGACTTAGAGCACTGTGGCAGGTAGCAGTGAAGGTGGTGAGGGCATGAGATGGCCCGGGGCAAGCCCCCAATGCGATTTCCTGCCAGCTGTGTGACCCAGGCAAGTAATTAACCTCTCTAAGCCTTGTCAAATAGAGTTTCTACTTTACAGGGCTGTGATGATTGAAATAATGTGTGCAAAGCATCAGACTAGTGCCTGGTTCAGAGGAAGGGTGAGAGGAATGTTAACAACTAAGACTATTGCTAATACCACCATCACTACCAGATCATCAAATCATCACCACCCTCCTGCCAAGTACGGAATTGACTTTATGCAGAGAAGACACTTTTGACAATGAGCCTAAATCTTCTATAATCCTGAGTTGGAGTTGACAATACATTGAACGCCAGGAAGGAGAGAATAAGAAGCCCCCCACCCCGCCCCCCCGATACACGGTGTGGTGTCCCATTCCTGCTGGGCATGGCTGTGGCAGAGAATCCCTCGGGTCCCAAGGCTAAGCTACACTTTGTCACTTTGTCCACCTCACTGGTGCTCTGAACCTGGGCTTGAGAAATAATCTATTGATTGACATTGGGTGCTGTAATAGATCGGACTTCAGCAAGGAAGGGCTGACATGCTGATGAGAACATCCTAGTCTTTGTGGCAGTTACACTTTGATTGATTGATCGATTGATTTTTTTTTTAATATGGAATGCTTCACAAATTTGCGTGTCATCCTTGCTCAGGGGCCATGCTAATCTTCTTTGTATCGTTCCAATTTTAGTATATGTGCTGCCGAAGGGAGTACTACACTTTGATTTAAATGAATAAACAGGCATCTCATTAATTTTTTTAATCACATGGGAAAATAGCCCACCGTCCAGGGAGTGTCCTAGGAAATGCTGCCTTGGCATCCACAAATATTTTCTGACCGCTCCTGGGCGCTGTCCAAGCCAGAGATGGCAGTTCAGAAAAAACATTAAGCATTTGTATATGCTTCCCAAAGGTACAGAACCCTTTCACGTGCATTATTTCACTCGTTCTGTCCCAGTCCTATAAACTATTACACTTCTTGCTCCTCAGGGCTTCGGTGAATGCCACTTTCAAGGTTAACATGAACACACAGAAGTTCTGGTCTTTTTAAAAAGAAGTTGTCGGTGACCTCATTGTCGGAGCGAGCATTGGTTAAGAGTGAATTGCACAGAAGGCTTTATGAAGTTTTTATTATGAAATGACTATAAAACCTCACCAAAATAGCTCAGGCTAACTTGGGAGAAGGCCAGTCATAATTAGTGGAAAAGTTGAAATGCAGAGTATTTTTTTAAACGCACGTTTAATACTTGAAGTCCACATACTAAAACGAACCCACCGCTAATAAAGTGCCTGTGTCTTTCACAAACAAACAGGACTCTGTGAATTGGGCTGGTGTCCTTACAGGGGGTGAACAGTCCCACTGTGTGAGCCTGGAGGGGCCGCGTAGGCTCACTGGGCCTCTGTTTCTTCATCTGAAAAGAAAAGAGCCATCCCGAGAAAGGACAGGACCATTGGCAGATACCTGCCAGCGCCACAGGACTCGTCTCTTCCAATTATGTTCACACTATTAATTTGCTTCGCAAACTCGCGCTTCTTGCTAAACCTGGAGGAAATGTTCCACGTTACGAATTAACAGGGTCCATACTAATGAGCTCTAACTGTCTTCCAGGCAGAGTTGGAGATGAAAAAAAGGCAGGAAAAGAAATGATATCCAGAAGCGCTCACGTAGGTTCTTGTGGTTGACTTTCACTCCTGAGGAATCTGTTATGGAAGCTGGTAGACAGGTAATTCGGGGAATTAACCTCTCCCTCCCTGCCTCCTTCCCTCTCTTTCCCCATCTCCCCCTTCTCCTCCTTGTTCTTTTTTGAACAAAGAAAGCATCTCTGAGTTGCCTCTCTCACTCACAGAGGAAAAGGTTCCTTGAGGGGCATGGGACCAGGCACCACCCCGCTACCCCGTGAAGGGCAGCTGTCCTCGGAAGTCTGTCTAATTTTTCAGAACATTCCAATTTCTCATTCTAGGAAAAGATCACTTCAATGGTTTCCAAGGTTTTGTCTAGTGGCTTAGTGAGAAGGTTGGGCCTAATACCCACAAAGTTATCTTTGAAAGCTTGATTCTTTATCAATATTATAGACGGGATTGTGTCCTCCCCAGATTCATACACGGAAGTCCCGACTCCCCTACGAGAATGTATGTGAGGACAGGACCCTTGAGGGGGTGATGAAGTTTAAATGAGGTCACAGGAGCCCTGGCTGGATAGCTCAGTTGGTTAGAATATTGTCTCGATATGCCACGGTTGTGGGTTCAGTCCCTGATTGGGGCACATGCAAGAATTCAACCAACGAATGCATCAATAGGTAGAATAACAAACTGATGCCTCCCTCTCTCTCTCAAATCAATAAAAAAAAAAACCTTTTTTTTTAAACATGAGATCCTATGAGCAGGGTGCTAATCTAATAAGATTGGGTGTCCTTAAAAGAAGACACACCGGATCTCTCTCCTCCTCTCCGCTCCCACCCTGTTCTCCCCCCATCTCCCACCCATGTTCCTCTCTCCTTAGTGGCAGGCACTGTGCTGAGGGCTTTCGGGGCACTATTCCATTTAATCCTCACACCTAGTACAAGGTAGGTACCACGATCATCTTCATTTCGCATGCATTACCGGCTTATATAATCTGTTCATCCCCTCCCTCCTTCTTTCACTGACCTGACGAACGGGGCAAGCACCGATCCTTTACTCATTCGACAAACCTGTCCCAGGCACCCCACATGTACCTTCCTACACAGCAAACCGCTTTGATCCTAAGGCCGCCGGTCAAGGGCACCGGATGCGCCGTCCACGTGGCCTGTACGTGCTTCGGGGGCCACACACACTGGGTCTTGAGTGACTGGAGTGTCTGCCTGTCGACATCCCTGTCTTCCTCGCCGCATCGGCCATTTAATGCCTATTCTTTCAAACCATGTCCTTCCTTTTTCTTCACCTGCCAATTCCGCACTGACCCCTTTTCAAATCTCAGAACTGAGGTTTGCGTGTAATTGCTCTGACAATTCCCTTCGTACTGAGCGCATCTTAATGAGATGCATAATTGCTCAGCACAATGCTTTTATTCACCACCATTCTGTGATTCAGCGGGGCAATTCATTTACTGCCCATCTTCCCTCTCCACAGAGGCTCCAGGTTTCGCTGCTCCAGCCCGAGACACGGGGAGGGAGCATCGTGTTGCTCCCGGGCCCCCATTCATCACAGTCATTTCAAGCAACGGCCTTTTTTCGGAATGGAGATCAATTTGGGTGAACGCAGCAGACCTTGTTGCTTGATAAACCTCTCGTGGCAGTAAAGGGAAGCTCCGAGAGGCTGGTGCTTCTCTCACCTCCCCAAATAAGATGAGCATAATTGAAATGAAATAACCTTCTCCTAATTTCATAAGGCAACTGCAGATGGTCCAGCTGGTGGGCCAGTCCCCCGTGTTTCATGCCAAGTGCACGCGTGCTGTTTTATTACTACAGCAGCCCAAACCATGATGAGCAGCAGCAATAAAACAATGACAACCAAACTAGGCCCAGTACTCCTCAGTTTGCAAACGGGTCTCATCATCTCTTGAGGGGGGCCCTATTACTTCCAGTTTTAGAGGTGAAGGACCGGAGTCCCAGGAGCTTTCGGGGCTGACTCAAGAATACCCCTGATGTATGCGACGTGAACTTGGGGCTTCTGGCTCTCAGCACTGTCTACAGCAAAGGTCACCTGGGGACCCAGCCCAGCCACGTCCCTTTCCTTACACATCGTCTATGGCTGCTGTCACGCTACTACGACAGGGCAGGGTAGTTACAAGACGCAGGAAACGCTAGTGCACCTCTGGTCCGGAGCCTAATGCACCCACTTAGTTTAGCTCTTTATGCAACATTCCAGCAGGACAGGAGGGCTTTGGGGTGCTTTAGTTCTTAGCGTGCGGGCAATCCTGAGGAAGTACGGAACCAGAAGCCCACGGATCCTGGCTACTGTTGTTTTTGACTGCTGCTGCCCCTAAATGAACATTTGCTTTATCTTCATTTAGTTTGCACACAAAAGTAGAAAGTTAGGTACCATGATTATTCCTACATTGAGAGATGAGAAAACTGAGGCACAGACAGGTCAAGTAACTTGCTTAAGGTTGCCCAGGTAGGCAGGCTATCTGTTCTTAACCAGAACGATCTATTCCGTGACTCTATTCCACTTTCAGGATGAGCCCCATTCCAGACATTTAGGATGAGTTTGCCTTTGGAGAATGACTTGATATCTTGAGCTTCCTTCTCCTTGTATCTGTAACATAGGAGATAAGACCTACCCTGCTGACCCCCACAGAACTGTGAACTTCAATGAAGCAAGCCTACATGAAGGTGCTTAGAGAACACTGGAAGCATTATGTGATTGAGAAGGAAAATCTGGACCAATATAATATGTATTCAGTCTTTTAAAAAAAAAATAATAATGGGCTGACTAAACACAGTGGGAGCATCTCCCACCTTTAGGAACTCGTCAACAGAACTGTGATATAAACTTTAGGTGATGTGTATAGTTGCCAAAGAGATGCTCTGCTGTCTCAGCCTAGGCCCTTGGGGGTGTGTGAGCTACAAGACGCCCATGTCTGGGTCACCAGGTTGCAGCTTCACAAGTTAGATTTGTTAGGCATTTTCATAGCACCTCCGTTTTTGCTCAATCTCTGTCTAAGGCAGTATCACCGCCACCATCATCAGTCTTCCCACTTTTCACACTTACCAAAGTACTACTAGATCCTGCTCTCCTCACATCATAGACCCAGCACTCTGCAGGCCTCTCTCAGACCCTGGACATGGGAGCTCCTGTATCAGTTTCCTACTGCTGCTGTAACAAGTCACCATGAAATCAGTGGCTTAAGATAAAACATTTATTCTCTTAAAGCTCTGGAGATCACAGAGTTGAGGTCTTGGCAATTTTTCCTGTGGGCTCTAAGAAAGAAGCCATATCTGTGCATTTTCAAGGTCTGGAGGCCACTTATATTCCTTGGCTCATGGCCCCATCCTCATATCACCCTGGCCTCTGTCTCCATCCATCATCCTATCTCATCATTGACACTGAGTCTGACCCTTTGTGATTACACTGGACCTGTCAGCATAATCTAGAATAACCTCCCCATGTTAAAATCCTTAATTGCATCTGCAAAGTCTCTTTTCACATGTAACGTGACATATGCACAGGTTCTAGGGATTGGGAAGGATGTGGACATCTTTTGAGGTGAGGTCTTTCTGCCTATTATCATCTAGGAGGCAAGTAACCGCAGGCCTTGGGTTTTGAATGACCCTAGGTCAAAGGCAAGGTCAAGGGCAGCACCAGAGAGGAAGAATAGATGTCTGCTCTGGTTCCCTTATCTGGGCTTAGCAGCTTTGAGAATGACTTGGCTTTTACTAACCCCAAACAGATCCTTTTCCTGGGTGTTAATTAAGATGCCCCTCCAACTGATGGCTGTGGTGGGTGGGATTTCCCAGGATCCCATTGGGCAAAGCTGGCGACCAGACACTCCACCACCTTCCCGGGCTTTTGCTGGCTTTGGACATGGCTGTCTAGCAAGTGAAATTTGAACAACTGAACTGATAAAGACTCCACAGGGTTTCTAACGCTCTACAAAGACTGCGCCTCCTGCACTAATCGGATAACTAAGGACAGCAATTTGCCAGGGTCTGTTTTTGGCAAGGCCTTATTTGAACAAGATACTTATCACTTCTTGCCCTGGGGGAAGGAGCCTCAATTATCAAATTCAATTGACTCTCATTCTCCTGGCTCCTGGCTCTTATTTCAAGATTATCTAGGCCCGAAAGCCAATAATGGTTTTCTTTTCAGCAAAAAAGAAAATCACAATGTTATAGGCGGCTCACTGGTAAGAAATGTGCAAACCAGTCAACAAAATAAGTTCATTTTGCCACTCGCTCAAGAAAAATGACACTTGCTGAATAATTAATTTGAAAAACAAAATTTAAAAGAGTTTCTGTTCCTCTAGATGCTGCTTATTAAAATAGAGCCTGGCAAATTAGGCCTGCTGCACTGATCTCTCAGGACCTCCGCTGTGAAGGGAGCGATGAGTTGGCCTACATCCTGGCAATGCTTGAAGGCATGTTGGAAGAGAAGGCTATTGATTAGCATGAGGTTTGAAAATTATCTGTGGATTTCTGTTTCTCATTCAATTCCTTTTCCCCCAGGACCGTGAATAATTGGATGTCAGCTGCCTGTGAACTCCCTAAGTATCTGCCAATTCCTTATAAAAGTCACATTCCTTTTGAGACGCAAGTTCGTTTATCCTGTACCATGGAGGACAACCTACTGAGAGGGGGGCTGAGGTTCTAAACTGAGATCAGGCGGCCTGTGCGTGACAGACCTGTTTCATTTGTGAGCCTGTCTATGTGGTGACAAAATACCTTTAAGAGGCGTGTTCGGAGACAGCCTCCTAACGTCCGAATGTCACCCTGGCATGCCATTTCCCTACAGAGTGCGATGAAATGTTCAAGTGGCTCCATCAGTCCTGGCATCAAGGTTCCTCCGGGAATGACGATTACAGAATTACAAAGTGTCTGGGCTGCGCGGACGGACGGCTGGGCTCACTTCCTAGCTGAGGGATTGAGTCCTGATTCAAACCCTCTGCCAAGCTTATCAGCTGTTCCTTGTTAATGGACTTCCAGGTTGCTCTCCCAAAGGTGGAACCCAGAATGTTCCACCTGCAAAAATCAGGGGTTCAGTGTGAGTTTATTTCACTCCTTACCCTTAGTGATGGATAAGTGGGGCTGGGGGGTGAATGAACCCGTTCTTGTCGTTAATTCCTTCCACCAGTTACTGCTGCCAGACGGAACAGGCTGTGGAAGCAATACTGGCCCAGCAGAAACCTCGTGGATCTACCTCCCCAGGGTGGGCAGTCCCTGCCTCAGCCTTTCCCCGCTGCCTGCCTGAGACTTGCTTTCACCGGCTCTACGCTTCCTGTTATGAGGAAACAGATCAAAATCACCCTGACTCTTGTTTGAACACTGGTTCTTGGTACCCCCTCCGCTGCGTCCCACCCACTAGCCTTCACATCGCCCAAATCCACCACCTGTCCCTTGTTACCTAACGCACAGGACAGCTGCCTCTTGTGGGAGCCCCAGAGAGAGGCTGTTCCCCCAGGGGCCCTCTCCAGTTAACGCTGGTGCTGACCACCTGCGGCCTTTTCAAGTGCAGGTTTCTGTCCAGGACCCAGCTGGCATTCTTCACCCAGGTGCGCCCGGAGTAGATGTCCACAGCCCCACACCTAATTCCTAACGCCAGCTGGCCACCTGCCGAAGGCAGGCGTGGAGTCAACCCAGTCACCGCAAGTTCTAGTTCTTACAGAGAGGAGGGTTCCTCTCTACTTAAGGACCAAGCAGTCCAAGCAGTTCAAGTCACCCTTTTATTCCAAGAATCTCTAGGCCAGCTGAGCTGGTGGGGGTGGTCAGGTTCCAAGAGTGATGGAATCGTGGCTATGCAACTAACTAGCTCCCCCACTGACCGGGTGACCCCGCACGTGTTCCATTAAATAACGACAATGCCTCTCTGTGCCTCAGTTTCCCATCTGTAAAGTGGGGAATGATGCATTTGAAAAGCAGTAACAGGTTGTTGGAATGTGAAGGGCTGTTTTGAAGGAAGAAAAGTGGGAGTTATTAAAGATGAAAACATAAAGGTGAAACAAATCATCCTCACTGACATATCTGACTGTATATTGTGCTCTAAGCCCCTGACACAAAGCAACTCGTTAAACTTTCCTAACAATCCGAAGAAGGAGATGCTGCTGCTGCATCCACTTTGCAGATAAAGAAACTGAGGCACCCAGAGATTAGACAACTGACCCCTAGTTACTTGACGGGAAGTATGATTTGAATTCAGGCGCCTGATTCCAAGAACCCCCAGCCGCTGTTTTGACTGCTATACTATGTGCCCTCTTTAGCTCAAGTTGAATAAATTGCTCCTACTTTCCAGGTGAGACAAAGCCTGAAGAGGTTAAGATAGTTGGCCCAAGATGGCGCTGCTAGTAAGTGGAAGAGGCAGGATTTGAACTCAGGACGTAGGGCTCTAAATTCCATTCTCTTCCCAGTGAACTACATTGTTTGAGATAGTGGGGTGGGCTAGGGATTAGAGGAGGGGGGTGACACGAATATCACTTAGAGGTAAAGACTAGAGTGAGGGTGGAGAGCATGATGGCCAACCCTGGGGTCCTCCTTCTGTTTTCTTGACCAAGAAGGTTGGGAAGAGTCCAACACAAGAACAGACAGACTGTGGCAGCCTGAGGGAGCCCAGCTCAGCTCCCTGCAAGTCCACTTCACCCCGGAATACAGCACCCACAAACGACAGGGCTGTCTTTTAAAGGCATTGCAGTGGCCTTCACCTCTTGGGTGCCCATTCAAAGTCACATTTCTTTGATTGAGCCAGTTATCAATGTTGAACACATCCCAAGGAACCGAGAAGCTGGTCATCCGTCTAGCCCACCGCAGGACTCCGGCTCCCAGCTGCTACACACAGCTTCTATTCTCCGTGTTTTCAGAAAGCAGGGCGTGGCAGGCGCTGGGAGAGGTGAGGAACCCTTCTGGCTTCCCCGTATCCCAAATCCACCACCTGTCCTCTTATCTAACACACCAGATGGTGCCTCTGGTAGGAGCCCCAGAGAGGGGGCTGTTCCCCCAGGGGCCCTCTCCGGTTAACGCTGGTCCAGACCACCTGCGACCCTGTTCAAATGCAGGTTTCCATCCAGCAGGCTGGTGTGGGGGCCCAGGTTCTGCATTTCTAACTAATTTCCAGGCGGTGCCAAGGCTGTAGGCCCCCTGACCTATCTGACTAATAAATCCTAGAGCACCGGTTCTCAAACTTGGCTGCACATTGGAACCAACCGGAAGCTTTTATTTATTTATTTAATATTATTTTTAAAGATTTAATTTATTTATTTGTAGAGAAAGGGGAAGGCAAATAAAAAAGGAGAGCAACATCAATGTGTGGTTGCCTCTTGCATGCCCCTACCTGAGGCCCTGGCCCGCAACCCAGGTCTGTGCCCTGACTGGGAATTGAACCTGTGACTCTTTGGTTCACAGGCTGGTGTTCAATCCACTGAGTCACACCAGCCAGGGCCCAACTGTAAGCTTTTAAAAAGCACTGATGCCACAGAAATCCTTAATTTAGGAGGTTGAAGGTGTGGCCTGAGCCCTGGGATTTTTCTTTATTATTATTATTTTTTTCACTCTAACGTGCAGCCAAAGCAGAGCCCACCCTTCTTTAAAAAGATGAAGGTCCCATTTAACAGGTGGAAGATAATCCAGCTATAGGGAGATCTGTCTTCTAAATTATCCGAACTTCAACTTGCTCATCTGTCCTCAGGGACCCTTGACTCCTTTCTGGCCTTTGTGCCTGAATAATAAATAACCACACAAACACTTACGCTGGCTGCATTCAGTGCTAAGCACCTCACATGTCTGGATTCATTTAATCCTCACAAGAACGCTTATGAGGTAAGTGCTAATGTTATCCTTGTTTTACAGCAGAGGAAACTGAGGTATGGACAAGGTAAAAAGTTTTCCCAAGTCACGTAGCTGGCAGGTGGTAGCTCTGGGATTCCAGCCCATGAGAGCTGGTCCCAGGCCCTGTGCTCTGACCACTTCTAGACGGTGTAGCCTCAGACATTCCCCTCTGTCTCAGAACTTGTCCCCAGACCCTGGGACGGGAGGTGAGGCCTGGGTCCAGCCGGCAAAAGCCACTCCTGGCAGGACACTGTTCTATCTATGGATACACTGCAGGGAACATGCTGGAGATGAAGCAGATGGCCAGGGAGGGCTCTCCAATATTCAAAGTGACTGCCAGAGCTGTACGCCAGCCATTTGTGGCTTTCAACCCCTGACTTAAGACACGGAGAGGGAAACATTGCAACAGGCCATTTTAGGCAGCCCCAGAGTCTGTCTGGGCGTCACACCCCTGTGGCGTGTTCCAGGATGGCCAGCCTCCTTCCAGGGCAGCCCCACAGCTGCCACGGCTGGGGCAAGGCCAACCTGGCAGTGTTGCGCCATGTGGTCACGTACATACAGTGGATGGTTAGCCGGGACTCTGGAGCTGCTGACCTTTCTAGAAATTCGGGAACTACAGAGGAACCTGGTCTCCATGTATCCTTGGCCAGAGGGGTGTGGATGAGAGGTCCTAAGAGCCAACGCATCAGTCCCTTGATGGACAGTCATCCTGTCCCCTTTGTCCATGTTTGGCTGCGTACAGGAGTGTAAAGCTCACCGTTCTGCTGGATACCATCTCCCCTGTGCCTTTGCTCAATCAGGGCAACAGAGGGTATACACACATGAGCACACATATGCGCACGCACACACACACACACTCCCAGATGTACATGCTGAGTCTTGGTACGTGGTCCATTTCTACACCCCTCCAGCAGTGTGCCCTGAACTCACAGCTGTCATTTTGCAATCACTGGCCCTCCGCGGCTACCAGGGTAGGAACAAACAGAGGGTAAGGGCTGCTTTGTCTCTAGAGCTTCAGGATCTAGCACGGTGCTATGCACACGGCAGGTGTTATGAGTGCCCATTCTGCCCTCCACCTTCAACTCATAGGTTGAGGCCTGGGCCCGGTTCCTCAAAATGGGACCTTATTTGAGAATAGGGTTACTGAGGATGTCATTAGGTAAAAATGAGGTCCTAGTGGAGAAGGGTTGGCCTCCCATCCAGTATGACCAGTGTCCTTCTAAGAAAGGGGAGATCCTAGATCAGAGGCAGCCACAGGGAGAGCGCCGTGTGAACATGAAGGCAGACACTGAGGTGATGCTACCACAGGCCAAGGAATGCTGGTGACGGCCAGCAAAGCCCCAGGGGCTGGGAGAGAGAGAGGAGGGACACAAGAGAAGGAACCAACCCTGCCCACACCTTGACCTTGGACTTCCAGCCTCCAGGCTGAAAGAATAAATTTCTGTTGCTTAAGCCCCCAGCCTTGGGCCCTTTGTTATAGCAGTCCCAGAAATGAATACAGCAGGTTTGCAATAAGTGAAGGAGGGAAAAAAGGTGTAAAGGAAATTTCAGTTCCATTTCACTCAACACATACTTAGTGAGTTCTTACGTGTGCCACATGCCACTGTGGAATGACGGAGGAGAAGGCGGGAGAGAGGAGGGCGGGAAGGAACGTGGCCAGATGGAGCTAAGTGTTGTGGGCAGGAGCCTGGCCTATGTGGACACCCCTCACCCCCACATTCCTTCCCTGGTTCTGTGACTCTCTTTCCCCAGTTCCTTCAACCATCATCCCCTGCATTATTCTCCCCCACCTCCCCACACCTGTCCTGTGCCAGTCCCCACAAAGACTCTTATAAAGTCTAACAACACCTCCCTGGGTACCCAGGAAGTGGTACTTGCACTCACACTTCAGAAAGAATGGTTTTCAGGGACCCTGTGATGAATAACTCAGACCCACCCTCAGGGGCACAAAGCCTGGTAAAAGCATGTCAAAGGTGTGGACAAGTGTCACAAACAAGGGAAACGGGATCACAGGGTAGAGCTAAGGGGACATTTTGTAGACCTGCATGTCCAATAGGGCAGTCACAAGCTATATGGGGCTACTGAGTCCGTGACTGTGGCCAGTGTGAATTGAGATGTGAGGTGTCAAATCCACATCAAGCCCTGGCTGGTAGCACAGTGGATAAGGCGCTGGCCTGTGAACCCAAAGGTCGCAGGTTCAATTCCCAGCCAGGGCAACATAACCAGGTTGCAAGCCAGGTCTCCAGTCAGGTCTATGGCTGGAGGCAGGTGAAAGGCAACCATTCATTAATATCTCTCTCCCTCTCTGCCTCTCTCTCTTCCCCTCTTTCTAAAAATAAAAAAAAATAAAATAAAATTTAAAAAAACTCCGTTAAAAAAAAAAAATCCACATCAGAATTCAAAGACTAAGTATGAAAACTAGTAAAACATCTTAATAATTCTTGTTGATTACAGGTAAAAAATGATCATATTCTAGATATACACTGGGGTAAATGAAACATGTTAAAATGAATTTTATCTGTTTTTTACTTCTTAAAATGTGGCTGCTAGAAAATGTCAAATTACATGTATGAGTCACATTATGTTATGAGTAGGCTGCACCGTCATCAAAGGACATTTAACCTGGGCTTGGGGGATGGGGTGAACCAGGGAGAGCTTCCTGAAGGAGGCTTCATCTGAGTGAATTTTTTAAAACATCCAAATTTACCTGGCAGCTCACCAGGTGCCTGGAACTTTCTATATATTTTCTAATTTAAGCCTTAATAATGGAATGGCTGCTATTTCATTTCTACTTTACAAACGAAGTTCCCAGTTCTCAGAAAGGTTCAGCTCTCTGTCCCAGATTCCACAGCCATCACTGGTAAACGCAGAAGAGAAACCCTTCTCCCCACCAGACCTGCAGGCCGACTTCACTGTGCAGAGTGACGGGGGACAGGAGGCAAGAAGGGGTGGCGGGTGCTGATGGCCACCCTCAGCCAGGCCCCCCGACAGAGAACTTGAGAACAAGCCAGGACTTTGTTTCAGCTCTACCCATGCTGACAAGGTTAAATGCTATTGGCTGGGGAGCTCCTTGAGTTGCGTAACTTTTTTTAAAAATCAAATTATGTAAAGGCCCCTTACAATTGAGGGCAATTTGGGAAATAACTTCCGAAAACGGCAGATTTTACAGCTGTGTTACCACTTGGAAATGACCTGGGTCATTTTGCCACGCAAATGCCCTTCTCTTAATTATGCTCACACGACTGACACAGAAAAAGCCCATGAGAGCACTGAGCTTACTCCCCAGCTTTGAATAAATGGGGTCAAATTAGGCTTCCTGAAACAGAACCACTGCCTGCAAAGACAGCCTGAATGCATGTGGATCCGTCTGTGAGATCAATGGCATCATAGAACAGCCTAGAAGCGGGTCTTATTTAACAACCATTACTCGGGCACTTAGGGTACTGGGGTATGACAAACACAACTGCCGGGGGCCGTTGAAATCTAAACAGCTAATGTGTCCATTTTCCAGGACGTGGGTTGACGGTCCACTGACACATGCACACAGAGGTCTTGGAAATCGGCGCATCCAGCTCACCGATAGCAAAATCTACCCTACCAGACGGAAAACATAAATCAACATTTTTAGGAAGTGCTCACAATGACTAGCCAGGAGCGTCCAGGCAAGAGGAAATCATCTATCTTATTATTATTCAACAGAACGCCACGTGTGCATCTGCAAAGTGCCTGAGCCTGCAGTGCAGGGGCGCAGCCTGGTCCAAGACCCTGCAAGACAAGTCCCAGATCACCAAACTCAACGCAGCCGGTGGGGAGCTACTGATCCACACCAACTCTGCACTGTCCTGGGTGCTCTTTGCACATGGTGTACAGTCTCACAAACCTGCAGGACCAGTATCTCACTTCTACTTTGCAGATAAGGAAACGAAGGCTTGGGAGGATAAGGAATTGCCCCGGGTTATACACCTGGGCTGGGATCCCCCAGTTCCTTCAGGTATCCAACCCTTTCCACTGACCCAAATCGTGTCTGACTGCAGAGTCCCCGTCTGTCCTGGCTTGGTTGGAAACCCGACCAGGGTACCTTCCCGGGTTCAAGAATAATGGAGCCACTAGCCACAGTGAAAGAAGCCTCTCACTGTCCCTATTTTTGCAACAGGGCCTCGCTCGTCTATTGTAATTTGCAATTAATAATGAAGCGTTTTCCCAAGTGCTGTGTGTGAGATCAAGTTAATGTAATATTTCATCTTTGCCGGCCAGCTGCCATTCTGCTAGGCTGACAATAAGCAGTGTCTTTGCATAAGAAGCCAGTCCACAACTAAATCAATTAATCCCTCTTCGGCTGGTAGACAGCTGTTGGGTCAAAGCAAGATAATTAGACAGACTCGTCATTTACCAGGTGGTTGGTAATGAAGGGGTGAATTGACCAGAACAGGGGCTGGACAATGTCTGCTCTTTCCTGCCTTCCCCAGTGGATACAACTATTGAGCACCATTCTTTCCCAACAACCATTCAAAAGGCAGCGAACCCTTTCTTCCCTTCTCCTGGATGCTTCAGAAGTGCCCACCAGATAGCCCACATGACATAAGTCTGGGTCCTTACAGGGCCGTGAGCAGAGTGGCTCAAGGGTCCTTACGTGGGGCTCCTCCCAGTCCCCTGCCTGGGGACCCTCTTCTTGGGTTTGCCCACCAAATACCAACTGAATCTCTAGCGCTCAGGGCACTGACCCGCACACCTTCCAGAAAGCACACAAGGGAATGGGATCTCCATCCTAGCAGGGCTTCCAAGGAAGATGGTAGAAATGATGCTAAGCAGCCTCAGCGCATATGCTTTGAGCTGCTCTTCCTGCAATGGGCTAGGTGAGAAGCAAAAAAATCAAAGATTTTAGAATAAGAGGCCCCTCACCTAGCCTCCGTTCCGGCACTCCGCTGCCCACCAGATCCACCTCGGGAATGTGGAAAACTACTGACATCCTGGCCCTATCCCAGACCAGCCAATAACATCAGGAACTCCAGGGTGAGGCCTGGGTACTGATGTTTGTTCAAGGCTCCCTGAGTGGTCCTAATGTGCAGCTGGGGTTGAGAACCCTTGTCCAAACCCTTTGTCTTAGTGATGATGACGCTACAGGGATGAGGGGACATGACCTGCCTGAGAGAAGCCCCTCAGTTAACGAATGGCTGCGTTAGAAGCAGAAGTTGGCTCAGAAACTGGACGCCATCTCCTGCGGGCTCCTTGGGACCTCCAACCCTGAAGGTGAATAAAAAGACTAAACCTTCCGGAACAGCAGATGAGCCTCATTCATTTGCCTTTCCTGCCTTGTCTCCCGCCAGCTCCCAATTCCAGCTACAAACTCCTCGTTGTTTTCTGAATGTGCTGTGGACTGTCTGTCCCCCCACCCCAGCCCCCCACCACCACCCATGGCCCTCGCCCCTGCTGTTCCTTCCCTCTGTGATGCTGTTCCCACTTTTCTGTTAGGTGAAAGTCTGATGTAAGTTCAAAGGCCTGGTTCAACTGCCACCTCCTCCAGAAAGTCCCCCAGCTTGCCCCGCACCTTATAGAGTTAATTATTCCTGATTCTCCCACAACTTTGCTAAAGGCTTCTCACACAGATCTTATCACACCCTCTTACCTAAGCGCCTCTCTTCCCCATGTCTTTTTTCCCCTTTTTATCCTATAAATGCCTGTAGGAAAAGCCCATTTGGGCAAGTGCTACTGAAAAAACTCTTTAGGTTGGGACTAGGAGAGTCCCCTGGCCCTCCTTAGACATTCAAGCTTCTATCAACATAAAACATTGCAGTGAATCAATGACCTCAACTTCAAACCCATTTACTTGTGCTATCCCATGCTGGAGCTCTTGAAGGTGACTCCTGCCCAGCGTGGCTCCAGCCAGGAGGCAATGGCTTCTCCAAACACCAGGTCCACTGTGCACACCACCATCAATCTTTTGTTTCCTAACTCCTGTGCATTCCATACCATTCCATGAGCGTTGGCCCTGGACTTGGGAATTGTGCAACTGTCCTGAGTACGTACCAGATCTCAGCTTAGTCACTGGGAAAGAGCCTCAAGGAAGCATTTTCCCACCCAGAAAAGATAAAGTGATCACCTCTCACTTTCCCACAGTCCCACCAGCTCAGGTGGACACAGCCTCACCACTTAGGAGATGTGTGGTCCTAGTAAATAACTCAGCCCTTCTGAGCCTCAGTTAATGTATCTGAAAAATGGGGTTAAGGGATATCCTCCTTTTGGGGCTGTTATGAAAAGTCAATGAGATCTGTGTGAAAAACACCTAGAATTGTCACTGATACCGTATTACACATTTAATGAATAGTATCTTTCCTTCTCTCTCTCTCACTTTCTCTTTCTCTCTCTCTCCCTCTTCTTTTCATTCTTCCTCCTGAGGCCTACCTTATGGAGAAGTCAATCTACCTTAATATGCTGAAGAATGGACCAATAAGGGCCCAAATTTATTATTTTATAACAAAACATTGAGTGGCCCTCAGAGACCCCTCAGGAACGCCTGTGACCCGTGAACCCAGTGCGAGCCTCCTAGCTCAGTGCTAATGAATTCCTGGTCAGCCTCCGGGCTGTGCATCTGTCTTCTTGGAACATGGTAATCACAGAGCAAGTATAAACGCTAAAGAAAGAACCAGGCTGGGCAGGGCTGAACCACAGGAGTGATGCTGTGAAGACTTCAGGGAACCCACGAGAGGACTGGGAGGTGGGTGAGGCAGAAGGACAAGCTGTCTCGCCCTCGCTGGCATTTAGGGGCAATTATGCCCTATTAATGGCTGACATCGGAGCTCTGCCCCGAGAGTCTAAGTGGAGCCGGGGCGGCCCTGCAGATGGGCTCGGCCCACAAATATGCAGTTGGAAACTCCTGAACTTTCAGTGACTTGATGCCAGCTGATCTGATTGGCAATTACATTTTATTTTGGGGCCGGGGAGACAGAAGAGAACCAGGAAAATTATACGACATCAGAGGACAGTTTTTCTAAGAATATCAACCACAAACTTTTTTTAAACCGATTGTTTCTAATGGTTAGACATTTGCAAGGCATTAAAGTAAGGAACCTTGGACACTAAAATCAGATTATAGCCAGTTTTCCCAAGGGAGGTTCTGCGCTTTTGTCCAACAAAAATCAGGGTGTGATTTTTCTTCTTTCTTTTTTCGGAGGGCAGAAGGGGTCATTCCTGCCAAGAGAACTTTGCTGCTGACAGGGAGTATGGCATTGAGATAAACAGATTTATGCTTTGTGCTGGGTTTGAATCTTTACAGCTGCTGCTTCCCAGCTGCGCGACCTTGGGCACGTTGCATGACCTTTTCAGCTTCACTTCTCCCAAGCATAAAACAGCAGGTGTCGTACCTAGCTGGGGGCTTATGACCTGCCTTTGATGAGATGTTTAATAAGCATTGAGATAAGCCTCTGGCCTGCAGCGTCAGAACTGGGTAACAAGGTGGTGTTGGTTCCTTATCATCTGAAATGAATGGTTCCTATTCTCACTGTCATATATCAAGCCCAAATAAGCAGTCAGCATTAAAAGGGGATGTAGTATCTCTGGGAGCACTTTGGTTTCCAGCAATTACAGGGGTTGTCTTCTGCCTCTGGGATCCAGGCTTAATGTTAAGATTTCACAGCTTGGCTGGTCGGGAACCTCGAGAAACTGCAACCAAGCCTGATCAGGTGCACCTAAAACCTAACTAAACTCCCCAGGAATGCCCACCCCCTCCTCTCCCCTTAAGCGCCCCCCCTCCCAGCCCCTAGCAGCCCAAGGCATCACCAAGGCGGTTTCTCCAAGAAGCGCCACCTGACTGGACGTGTGTGGGGGAATGCAACATCAATGCAGCTTGTAAAGGAAACCAGCCAAAGGAAAAACATCCCAGGACAACATCCCCAGGAAACAGGGAGACCTTCGGGCAGGGACACTATCCTGGTTACCAGCAAAAGGGGCCAGACGTCTTGCCCACAACATCCTTGATGGGGATCGGGGGGTGACTCACCCCACCTACACCCTCACAAACGGCTGCCAGAGCTGCCTCTGCAGCCCCATCTGCCCCCCACCCCCCAGGTCCCAGGCTGCTGCCGCCAAAGGAGCATCTCACCCACACAACACTCATAACACCTCCCAAGTCGGAGACGACCTCTACGTAGAAGGCATCTCTCTCCTAATTGGCCGATCAACTCCCTCCTGTCGATTCCGGGACAGCAAGAGGAACCAGACGTGGAAGGCGAACCACACACGCACTGCCCACCCCCCTGGGCCCAGCACCCAGCACTGAGCAGCTCATGGCGGGTGCTGGTAACAGCAGATGAAGGAATGAATCGGGGCCATGAAGAAACTCCACAAGAAGCACCGAGGAGGCACATCTTCCCAGGCAAGCCGGCAAGGCAGGTATTTTTAGCACCACATTAGAAATGAAGGGAAGCAGTCTCAGGCGGGTGAAGTATCTAGCCCACATTCATGCAGCTAATAAGCGAAGAAACCATTCTTTGAACCTGGTCTGACCCGAACGTCCAGACTTCCAATACTGAATCCATTCCCATGGCCTTGCTAACGATGAATCACGTTTCCACAGCCTCTGACACATCTGTGATTTCACCTCCCAGCATTCCGGGGCAATGGGAAAACCAGCCCTTAAAGATAACTCCTCATTGCAGGCAAGGCTGCCCCACCAGCCAGACTGGGGCAGGAATGCGAATCTGGACTTTCATTTTTCAGTCACAGATCTTTGGGGGCCCCGCTGGAAGCCGGGCCCTGCGTGAGGGCTGGAGACACAAGTGAACAGCACAGACACAGCGCACGGCCTTTTGCTCCAGGGAGGTGTCTACTCTGGAAATAGGCTCTTCCCAGGGTACCATATGCTGCCCACAAATTTTCCTCAAGAAAGTGGTCGTGCTCTGTCAGTTATGCGTTGAAGGAGCAAATGACCGGAGAACAGAGGATGTCGGCAAATACATGGGAATGGTTAGGGTTCGTTTTCAGCATGGCTGACCAGAGACCCTATCCTTTGTCAAAGCTGGTCCTGCTCTTCCTAAGGGCCATGTGTGAGCAGACAGGGAGACTTGCCCGTCACAACCAAATTAGCTGAGCACCAAACAAAACCCAAATAGCACGAATCAACAGAGAGCCCATTAAAGGGAGCCTCGGAGTTTGCAGTCACCTAGCTAATCCGGCCCGGTCCCACTAGACCTCCAACGTGGAGTTAGGGGCCAACAGAGGAGTGAATGAACCAGGTTAGGCCACCCATGATGACTGAACTCTGGAGTCCATTTTTCAGGAAGGAAACACAGGTTTTAGACAGAGAAGCGATGTGGGATTGCAAAGTTCTCAGGCTCAGCCCTTTGTGAGACTTTGAAAATTCAGCACCTTTGAGGACCCAAGCAATACTGTCCTCCACCAAGCATTTGGGTCCGCAGAAACAATAAATTAACAATTTGATATAAAAGAAAGCTCAAAGACTATACAGCCAAAGCAGTAAAAAAAAAAAAAAAAAAAATTTTTTTTTTTTCCTCGCCTTTCTTGACAGAGATCGAAGGAACTCTTGGGGTATTATTGGGCTTTAGTGATCAAGTTTGCCCCCATGTGAGCCTTCTATGGGGGTGCCCACGGGTGAAACAGCCCACCAGCGCTGCCGTGTCAGAGTCTCATTAACAGCACCTGAGTGGCTCTCCGGGGCTCAAGACCTGGGTGGGTCTTGAAAGTTCACGCCAGCACCACCCCCCTAACTCTGACCACCCCTCACTAGAATTTCAGAGCCCTTGTGCAGAGAAGGGACGCCGAACGCAACCATGGAAGGTAAAATGCCAGGCAGTGCACGCAATTTTCAAATCCCCGAAGAACAGGATTTTGGAGATTTTCAATTCCCCCCTCCCCACGTCCCAAATCGCTGCAGGGAGACAACGAGGAAGTGTGTAGGTCTTACCTGGGTCGGGTTGTAGAGTTCCTGCAGGGGACTTCGGGACCCCTTCCGGCAGCAGATGTCCACACCAAAGGGGTTCCTCCGCATGACTGAGGAAAGAAAGTGAAGGCTCATCAGAAATGAGCAGCAATGACTGTTGTCCAACAAAGAAACAGGCCCAACGGAGGAATGAAGAAACAGGCGGGGAAGACAGGTAACAGGCTTCTTGCAAAGCTATGCCTTTCTCTAACAGCATTGGGGCCATACTGCCTTCTCCAACATTCAGGCATCGCCATACCCAGAAGGCCAGAAATGAGACTAAAAATTCTCCCCTGCAAATTTTAAGAAAATAAGACAGGCATCTAAAACATTGAAATGAAGCCGCTCACAAAAGACACTGGGAAAGGTTGCTTCCAGACAAGTGAGCTGTACCAGCCCCAGGCTTGGTGACCAGGCGTGGTGATATTTATAACATCCCACAGGCTTCTCCCTCCACAATCAGTTCCAACCTCTTGTTCCTGGTCCCCAAGGCATCTGGTCCAGAGGACGGTGCAGGACCCCACCGGGATGGCCTCCTCAAAGCCTCTTGTAAATTAGGTTATGTTTAATGAAAATATCAGCTCCAGGCATGAAAGAATAATAGTTTATGGTTCTAGACCAACAGAGGTGGCACCTACAATTAATAAAAACAGGGAAATTAGGTGAACTTCTCACAAGCCCAACAGTGCTGAGGACACTGAGAACTATTTTTAAATGAGAAGCTTCCTTCCTTCCTTTTCTTTTTTTCTTTCTTTCCTTGTTTCCTTCCTTCCTTCCTTCCTTCCTTTCTTCCTTCCTTCCTTCCTTCCCTCCTTCCCTCCTTCCTTCCTTTCATTCTTCTTGTTCTCAAACACCCTCAGCCACCTGCTTAGTATTTATTGGAGGGAAGGACAAGGGATAAATTAATGAATGAACACGGACTTTCCTCTCATCTAGGAGGCAATTTCTTATGCACTGACATGGTAGAGACATGAGGGAACAAGACAAGCAGATCCTTTTGCAAGCCTAAATGTGTCACCCGCTGTAGAGTGGCCGCAGGGCAGTCTCCAAAGCAGGCGGGCTGGGTTTGGATTCTGGCTCTACCATATACCAGCTGCAGGACCCTAGGCAAGGTACCCAACCTTTCTGTATCTCTGCTTCTACATCTATAGAAGATGTAGAAGAGGGAGAGGAGGTAGGAACTTCTCTATTTTGAGCCATCAAGTGAGCTGGTGAGAAGTTATCTGACCAGGTTCAGGAGTCCCTGACAGCGAAGCCATGCAAAATCACCTATGGTCCAAGAGGTGAGAAAAGCCACCTCCATAAGTCTCCAGTGAATCCACTCCTTGTGCAATTCCCTTAGATTTGTCACTTGGAACCACACGGAAAACCCTGACAATACATTATCAGTTCTAGACCACTTGATGCTACGTTTTCTCTCTCCTCCTCTACCACCCAGAGCAGGTCAACAAATGTCTTCAAAAGCTCAGATGATGTTTTGGCCTTGGGTCACATGGTCTCTTCTCAACTTGGCCACACAGACAGTACAGAAATGATCAGGCCCTTCACTGATGGATACTGAAATCTAAATTCTGTATAATTTTCATATGTCAGGGAATAACATTTTTCTTTGATTTTTTTTTCAACCATTTCACCAAAACAGGCAATGGGTGGATATGGCCCCCGGGCTGCAGTGTGCTGGCCCCTGCCCTAGAGAAAAGGCCCAAGTATTCCGGGGTCAGCAGGATGAGCCCCAACATACCACCGTGGCCTACAGGCCTCTCTGGGCATGAAGCGGGCTGCGGGCAACTGTCCACATATAAGCCATTCGAATTTGATTAGGCTGATCGCTGATCGGGGAAACACTGGGCCTTTGTCCTCCATATTCGCCTTGAGAAGAGGGGGAAAGAATCCACGCTGTGTTTTTCTTTAATTTATTGCTTCATTTTTCATTTCCACCAAAAACGAGGTAAACTGTTAAATGCACGCAAGTTGTTCTTGGTACACAATGGCATAGCAACACTTCGGAGGAGAAAAAACAGCCATAAAACTTGTAAAATTATGCCCGTGCCATGCAAGGTTAACCTCTCTTGGTGGCGACGGACAGGCTCACCAAGACCTGTGGCGGCAGGACCGCCACGGCGAGAACCCCACCGTGCAGCCCATTAAAACCAGGTTTTATGGGGGGCAGTATTATTTAATTGGTTTATTTTTCTCATACAAGGCCTTTAAAATGCTTTGACCGTGTGGGGCCTGCAACATGGGTCCCTCCCCAAAGCTGTCTGCCTCCGTGGCTTCTGCAGCCGCGCCCGTGACTTCATGGGGTGCCGTGTGAACTGACTTTGACACCCCAGGCCACAAAAGCCCAAGGGCCCTTGCGTGCTTTTTATGGGAATGATAACAGTCCCACTATTTACGGAGCGCTCGCTGTGTGCCAGGCACTTGGCGAAGAGTAGCCCTTTGCCCAGTGAAGGAAGTACCTGCGTTTTACAGATCACCTCCCTGAACACCCCCTTAACTTCAAAAACTTGGCAAGATCAAGGCCACATGGAGGGAAAGATACCAAGTTGAGACTCCAACCTGATTACTACTGGACTCCTCATACCCAATACAGTAATGAGGACCTACCTGTAGGCCTGGGAGACAAAGGAAGTGCTGCCAACATGCACGTCAGGCTGAGTATATTGATACTGTGTGTGTCTTAGGAAAAGTGGCATCAGAGGAGGTTGAGAAACCAACACACACAGACATGGCATTTAACGTTTAAAGAGCATCTGGTGTACACCAAGTAGTTCATGCATTTAATCGGCACTACAGTCCTTTGGGGTGGGTCCCACTTCTCAGATGGGAATACTGAGGCACTTCAGGAACATGCCTAGGTCTCAAGACTAGTAAAAAGTGAAGGCAGGATTCTAACACAGGCAGCCCACCCTTTCAGGTGCCACGCTGGGCCAACACCAAGTCCCCAATCCACCATACATCTCAATAGTTTCCTCCTGGCCCAAGACTTGGTTGGTTGTCTAGTGCTTGGACAGGTGATTTAAAATGTAAGTCAGTATTATAGGATTCATCAAAATGGTGTGTTGTGATGGCCCAACCATTCACTAACAGTTATTACACTCATTCACTTACTTCTTTGACAAATTCTTATCAAGCACCTACTAATGCCAGGCATTATGTATGGGGGATACAGATCCTCCCATCTTGTTCATTAGGTTAGGACACAGCTTGGCGCATAGTAGGTACTCAGGGGGTTAGGAATGATCTAGGATTTAATGCTTCCTTTCATGCATTGGACAGCTTGTTTCCTGCTACATGTGGAGGAAATCGCCAGTAACATCAGGCTGGTCTTTTATTTTCTTTAAAAATGAAAAGTCTGATGATCAAAAGCCCTTAGAAAGACATCCCTGAGGACATCTAACAGTGGTTTTCCGCTGCCCACTCACCATCACAAGTTTTATTTAGCAACAACACTTGTTTTCTCCTTCTTAAACTCAAATCAGTGAAACGCAAGACCGTTCTTGGGAGAATCTAATTGGCTCCATTTACAGTGTGATTTCTTGGAACCAGGACCAGTTCTGTATATTGCAAACACATAAATGAAGCTAAAATGAAAATTAAGCCCCTCATGTTTGTTTCACTATGGCAATCAGTGGAAGATTCACTCCCAGGGAGCTGAGAGCAGTGACAGAAAGTCGAAAGTCAGCCCGTGATGCAGGAGTGGAGCCTACTCGTTCTGTGGGGGGGGGGGGGGGGGG
>PVIW01001910.1:0-119283 GCA_004026585.1 Noctilio leporinus | reverse complement strand
GTACGATGCTCCTGAGAATGCTAAGCCTTTTCGTTTTTCACATTTTGCATGTAATTCTCATAAAAGTCCTGTTATAAATAATGAATAATAATATCCTTTATTCCATTTTACTTTTTTGATGCTTCATGTTTTATTTCCCCTCTTCCCTCCCACCCCTGCCCTTGGGGATGGCTGCCCCTGTCTGAGCATGGCTGAGGAAACAGAAGCCCAGAGAGGTGAAGTAATTTGCCCCAAATCCCACAGCCAGCAAACAATGGAGCAAGCAGCGAATTCAAACCTGGGCCTGTTTGTTTCTAGAACAAATGGCCTTGAAGATGCTTTCGCACACAGCATGCCCAGTGTTCCCACTTCCCTCAACAGTCAACGCAAAGCACCCTGGGCTGATCCTCCAGATCCAAATAGGTCTACTTCAGTCACTTTGCTACCTGCCTGGGCCCCATTCCTACTCCCAGAGTCTGCAGCAGTGGTGTAATTTCAGAGATGTTTTTTCCCCAGGTCCAGACACGCATGCTGTCTGGCACAGTCCAGCCCATCTGTCAAAAGGACATGGGATGGGACCGTGTCTGAGTCAACATCATTAGGTTAGAAGAAGGGCAAGTGACACCCAACTTCCTCTGAAGGCGCCCCTCCTGTAAGGACAGGCCAACAGGTCGTGTGAAACAGCCTGTCCTGAAAGGCACTGTATCCCAGCTCTCCCCATCCCCTTTGGAGGTCACCCTACTGAAACCAGAGTGACCAACTGTCCTGGTTTACCTGGGACTGAGTCATTTCCAGGACTGGGGACTTACAGTGCTAAGACCTGGAAAGTCCCAGGCAAACCAGGACAAGTGGGTCACCTGACAGTGCCCTTTGGAATAAGGCAGCTCAGGGGCTAAAGTCAACCAGAACTGGACTCAAGTCCTGGTTTTACGGTTACCTCATCTTGAGGTACTGGGTCAATGACCTAATCTTTGAAACTCAACTATAAAATACAGTAATAATGCCTATATCCTACGTGGTTACAGGAATGAAAGAACAATGTAAAATAGCCTTATACGTGGCATCCAAAACTGTCCATGTAAAATGTCACAGGCCTGGATCCTGCCCCCATCTCTGCTCTTCACCTTGAACACTGTCTCCCTAGGCCTCAGCTTCCTCCTTGGTCCAGAGAAGAGGTAAAACCAGGTATCTCTAAGCCCCTTCCGAATTGAACTTCCTTATTTGTAAGCAAGCAGCAGTGCCTGTCTCCCTGGGGAACCAGTTATACCGTCCTGGAGAAGCAGGGGTGGAGGGGGCTTGCCAGGGCAGTTGAGTGTGAAGGTGTGAAGGGCAGGGGTGGGAAGTGGGGGGCAGGGGACCTGGTGGTGTTGAGCAGTGATGAGGGAAGGAGAGAGAGGCGCCTGTAGAGCCAGGAGAGGTTGTGAAAGGAAAGGCAAATCCTGACTGTTAAACAGACACCGCATCCATTTCTTCCCAGTTCACAATCCACAACCAAAGGCCACAGGCCAGCATCCTGGTTGAAATAACTAGGTGTTTCATGTGGAAAAATGCCATCGTCTATTACTACTAATAAATATGGGACTCCTCTCCCCCACAAAAAGCCTTACAGAAGGCAGAGCTGGGCATCTCTAGCTCTGGGGGCACCTGGGCGACAGGGGCCATTCTTGGAACAAAAACCTCTTGTCAGCCTTGACCCAGGCCTCCAGCCTGAAATTCCACTGGAGGGGATCATGGCTGGGAGGTCTCAGAGAGGACGCCCACCCTCCCCGATGCACCTGGGAACCTCGTCTTCAGAAATTGTGCTCTCAGCCTTTGAGTCCAGCGTGCCCTTTGGACCACCCCTCTCCTTTTAAAATGCCAAGGAAGAAGCTCCCTTTGAGTCAAGATGGCTGGAACCTGAATTCCTAGTTTTGGCTCAGCCTCTGGAAGGAATGCTTAGATCTGGAGGAAGAAGGAAGAAGGAAAGAGGAGGAGGAAGGTGGGGGGTGGGGATGGGGACCCTTGGCAGACCACACCAAGGGCTCCTCACGTCACAGCTGGGCATGGAACTGGTTCAGTCCTAGGCAGTTCTCCTAAGGTAAATAGAAGGAAGTAAGTTCTCATAAACAGTACGACATGTTAAGAAAAAATTTTCAAGTACACAGGAATCTGCCCCTCTGGGAGATTTACTTTTACCTTAATGAGATGGAAGGCGCTTGGAAGCCAGGGTGGGTGTGACAAATTCTGGTACCTGGATAGGCCTAGGCTTTAGTTTTCCTTGCCTGCTCCTGCCCATCAACGAATAAAGACTCAAAACTCGCGGTTGGAGTCTGAAGGGGTCCTACCCAGCATCCAGCCACTCCCGCTCATTTTCAGAGAAGAAAACACATCCCCAGATCAGCAGAGGACGCGGTTATAAATGGTCAGCTGCCCCAGGCAAACGCAGTTCTTGCCAAACGAATGAAGCAAGATTAAACTGCAAACAGTAGCACAATATTCAACTTTATTTATTTATTTACTCATTACTTCTAGAGAGAGGGGAAGGGAGGGAGGCAGAGAAGGAGGGAGACATCCATGTATGGTTGCCTTTCACCTGCCTCCAGCTACGGACCTGGCTGGAGACCTGGCTTGCAACCTGGTGAGGTGCCCTGGCTGGGAATCGAACCAGCGACCTTTGAGTTCGCAGGCCGGCACCTTATCCACTGAGCCACCAGCCAGGGCCTCTAATAGACTTCTTAACATTTAAATGGCCTTCTCAGTCAAAAAGAGTTCAAAGGAAACCATACAGCAAAATAAATATGATAAATTCTTGTGGAACTGCGCGGGGCCTTTCATGAGCTGTCCAAGCACTCGGTAAGTATTAGCCTTTATCAGAACCTCCTCTTCGTCTCACAACCACTTGAAGTAGGTGATAGCCCGTCTATTTTAAAGAGAAGGCAGCTGAGACCCAGAGAGGTTGAAGAATTTGCGACACGGCTTGGGAGTGGGAGCTGGGTCCAAGCTCCACACGCTTTCCCCAGCTCCTCTGCAATGAGCCAAACCACAGCTTAGAGACGTTCAGACCTGGAGGAGGCCAAGCAAAAAGGTAGCCTGACTAATGACCCAGAGTTCTCCGACTAACCAGGGTCTTTGGGGATTTTACAGAGACATTCAGCACACCTGGGTCATAGGCGACCTTCCAGAGCCCCAAAACACCAAGGTGGGAGCCAGGTTTAGCAGAAGCTTTCATTAATATCATTATCAAACTTCCATTTGCCGACTTCCTATTCCATCCTGCTCACAGTCGCCTGACCAGGGACAGACAGCCCAAAGCCATGCAAAAACCAGTTCCAGATCCGTTTCTCCTTATTGGAGCGCTTATAAGCAACTACTAAAGAAGAGTGAAGGATGTGGGGATTTGATTTCATTTGGGGAATAATCTGTACCTTTATTCTAGTTAAGTCCCATGTCAGTCTCTCCTCCTACTGTAAGCTCTTCAAAGCTCCTGATGCCCAGCCTGGGAGGTGGTTGCAGAACTAAAGGGAATTAAACTTTTGGCAGATGAAGGTCAAGGGTATAAATCTGAGAATTAGATGAATGCACTTGTTATGACTCGGGAAGAGAAAAGACAGGGCTCCATTTAAAAGCCAGGAGATTTATTGTCATAGAAACCTGCCACTGAGAGACTCTGCTGAAGATTATACTGTCTACATTACAACATCTACCTGCCTGGAGAAGACCGGGCCATCAAATGCACTCATCAAACCCAGTGGCCTCTGCAGGCAACCCGATTCCTGTTTTGGATGATGCTGGCCCGTCTGCAGAAGCATGCCCAGAATAGAGGGTCCAGTCTACTCCCAAAAAGCACAGGGTCCATGCCAAAGTGCAAACCAGCTGTCAATCAGCCAAGCGAGTGCAGAAACTGGTGCATCTTAGTCAAGAGATGCTTTTAGAGACAATCCGGTCCCATGACTTTTACACAAACAAGGCAAAGAAGATGTGTTGTTCTATGCCATTTGGTGGAAGCGACTTGAGCATCCGTGGATTTTCGTATCTAGGGGGATCCCAGAACCAAGTTCCCCTGTGGACATCAAGGGACAACTGTATATAATTGAAGAAAAGTACCCTCAGAAATAGTTCTGATTAAGCAGGAGAAATGGCAGGATGCAAAATGGAAAAATAACCTTTCTGGCTAGTACGGTTTGCAGTCCACTCACTGAGAAAGCACAGAGAGATGAAGGGAAAGAAATGGAGGGGGAGGGTGGGGAGGGGCCAGGCATTCAGAATTGAGGAACCCCAATCAGTGGAAATCGTCTGTCTCCAGCCCCACATTACAGGTGGATAGGTGGACACCAGGAGCTTAAGTGATTCATTTAAGGTCACACAGCTGGTGATAAGCAGAGCTGAGGCCAGAAAGAGGGTCCCCTGACTCCTGTCCTTGTCCCTTTCTCCTTGCACCCAATTCACACATAAATACACATACCAACCTGAAACAGGATTTGTGAAACAGCTCTTATCCTTACTACACATGATGGGCTGATATTGATATTTTCTGTTCTCTTCCATTTTTTAAATACAGTCACAGTCCTGGCGGATGGCACAGTGGATAAGGCACCGGTCTATGAACCCAAAGGTCGCTGGTTTGATTCCCAGCCAGGGCACATAACCAGGTTGCAAGCCAGGTCTCCAGTCAGGTCCATAGCTGGAGGCAGGTGAAAGGCAACCATACATGGATGTCTTTCTCCCTCTCTGCCTCTGTCCCTTCCCCTCTCTCTGAAAATAATAAATAAAATCTTTAGTAAATAAATTAATAAATACCAGCGTCTAGGGATGCTGGACCAGCCAGACAGGAGGAAGGGAGGGTGGGGGTCACAGAGCAGGCGCTGCAGGGAAGTCTGAAGGAGAGGACAGGGAGGAACTGGGTCCCATGGGAGCCAGCAAGCTCAGAAGACTGGGTGGAAGGTATCACAGAAAATGTGCTTTCAAGGGTCATATAGGGCCCAGACGCACAGGGTGTGTGGCTAGGACAGAGCATCTTCATCTCTTTATTTCCACTTTAACTCATCCCACAAAGGATCTGAGGAGAGGCTGGGAAAGCATTCATTCAATTCTGAATAATAGCTTCAAGGCAGAGAATAATACAAATAGAATTCTTCAGTTTGTTTGGTTTTTTAATTGTGGTAAAATATGTACATATAACATAAAATTAACCACTTCAACCATTTTTTAGGTGTACACTGCCGTCTCTATGAATTTGACTATTCTAATTACTCCCTGTAAGTGTATTTACATATTGTAGTCCTTATTCTCTCGTGTCCAGCTTGTTTCACTTAGGACCTTCACGTCGCATCCCTATGATAGCATGTGTCAGAATTTCATTCTAGGTAAGACCAAATCAAATCATATTCCATTGCATGTACCGACTGCATTTTGTTGATCCAGTCACTCATGGGTGGACATTAGGGTAGTTTCCGCCTTTTGGCTATGATGAATAGTGCTGCGATGAACAGGGATCTAGAAACCCCTGCTGGGAGTTTGCTGTCTGAGCTGTTCTGCTGCAGAATGTGGGGCAGCGCCTGAGGCAGGGGCTGCTGGGGGAGCTCATGGCCACTGAGCGAGCACCGTGCCAGGAGAACCGTCGGGTCGCAGCACGACCTCAGGTCCTGGCCTTGGAGCCAGCGACCGCCTGCCATGAGAGCGCTCTGCCGGCTCTCACTTGAACTGTTAGAGCAGTGAGCCTAGCAGACGGGCAGGCAATCAGAATGGAATGAAGCCACCCCATGTGGCTGGGTCTTCTCTGGAGAGACGTTTGAATTAGGTAGTAGGTGCTTGAGTCTGGAAGTGGGGAGAGGGGGCTCCGCAAAAGCCACCCCCCCCCCAGAGGGGGAGCTTAGTTCCCCAGCCAGGGGTTGGATCATAAAGAAATTTAAGTACCCTGAGGGAGTAACTCCCAAATTGCTGGTGACCCCAAAACTGCTGGAAAAGGCAGACTTGCTTTTCTAAACTCCCATCCCAGCATGATCTCAAATGAAGTACAGAAAATGTCCAAAACAGGCAGAGAAAGCAGACGAGTAGTTGCCAAAGGCCTGGGGTTGGAATGGCGAGTGACGGTAAATAGAGACACAAAGCTTCTTTATAAAGTGATGGAAATGTTCTGAAATTAGATCGTGGCGATGGCTGTATAACTCCGTAAACATACTTAAAGTTCATTTGATGCTACACTTAAAATAAGTGGATTTTACACGTCAATTGTATTTCAATAAGCCTATTATAAAAAAGTAAGTACAGAAATATTTAAGAAGAAAACCCTGAAGATTAATATACTTCGACCTAGTGAGTAGATCTACCTTGCCATACCAAAATGAAAGGTTTAATTAAACAATTTATTTGCCTTCAGATGTTAAGTTGAAATAGTCTAAGTTTTACATGTAATGTTGGAGCATTTAAGAAACTGAATTAAGATCACCATCTTTCTAAGTTTGTGGTTTTAGATTGGTATTATTTACGTATTTCTATGTCAATCTGATAACTGAAGTATTCAAAAGGATATTAATATACTACCTTTTAAATGCAATTTAAAATGTTAAAGATTAAGTTTATTGAAGGGTCAAATATGAATAAAATGCTACTCTACAGAAAATATAGTCAAAAATATTATCATAACTATGTATAGTGTCAGGTAGGTACTAGGTTTATCAGGGCAATCACTTCATAAGTTCCATAAATGTATAATCCTATGTTTTACCCCTGAAAATAATATTGTACAAAATAAAAATTTAATTTTAAAAAGGCCATCCTAAATAGAACTGTTAGCATTTACTATATTTATGAGAAGAGAAAGATTCTTAACTTAAAGGGTAGCTTCCTAGATTTGCAGCTTTAGTTTCTTCAGAAGTCTTTTTTTACATACAACTGTCACTGCAATGACAAAACAGTAACATTCGCATTAACAGAGAATTAACAGGAATTGGCACCTTCAGGCCTAAGGGTGGAGAAGAAGAACCAGCCTTGACCCCAGCCTCAGCTCAAATTCTGTTCCTGAAAACCCTCGCGGTGTGGATGGCTTTTATTGTTGAGACCGCAAGAAAGACCCTGTGGAAAAACAGTTCAAGGAACTGAAATTGGCAGTTAACCTAGGAAAGCCCTTATAAATTACATTTTATGTTCACTTAAATAAAACAAGGGAGACAGCCCCAGCAGTCTAGATCATGTTAATTCCATCCTGCACACCTTAAATGAGTAATTACGGGCATTGTACACTAACTTTCCATCGACCCTCCCTTTCCCCTGGAGAAATTGTACACTCTCCCCCACATTTTCCCTGGAATGCTTATAAATTTATTTTGCAGTAATGCAGATAACATGCCAAAATAACTTTCTTCTCTATGGCTGGTGCCCCAAGTCTGATTTTATGACTTGGAGACATTTAGATCTGCCTCTGGGGTTCCCCGTGGCTTCAGAGACACCAAATAATGCCAATAATGCAGCTGCTTCAGAAGGGAAATATTCTAGGTAACCCTGGAGCATGGCAGGGCATTAACCTCAACCCTACCCTCTTCCCGCCAGTACAAGGCTGGTCAGCTCCATGCACCATCAATTCACAGTAATACAGTCCGAGGGGGAGGGGCAGGGCTCCCCTCCCTCCTAGCCACACAGGCTCTTTGAAGGCCCAAAAGGGATTGTCACCCATCCTTGGTCTCTCTCCAAGCGACCTGGGCAAAACCTGATCCTGCCCGAGCTTCTGCTTTCTATCCCTCCTCTACACCCTGTCCTAGAAAGCAGAAAGGTGGCCTGGTGACAACTATGGTGTAGTGGCTTGAATAGTGTCTCCCTAAATTCAGGTCCACTCGGGACCTCAGAACGGGACCTTATTTGGGATCTTCGTAGATATAATTAGTGAAATCAAAACGAGGTCATATTGGATTAGGATGGCCCCGAATGCAATGACTAGTCCTTCTAAGAAGAGGCGAAGACACACACACACACACACAGAGAAGAAGGTTCTGTGAAGGTGGAGGCAGACATTTGTGACACAGCCACAAGCCAAGGAATGCTAAGGACTGCCGGAGCCACCAGAAGCTAACAAGAGGCAGAGAAGGACCCTCCCCTAGAACCTTCACAGGGAGCACAGCTGCCCACACCTGGATTTCAGACGGCCAGCCTCTTCAACTGTGAGAGAAGGAATGTTGTCTTAAGTCACCCCGTTAGTGGCGCTCTGTGGCAGCACCCCAAGGATGCTAATACACATGGTTCACATCCTAAGTGACCTTGACTATATAATATGTTCAATCTCCTGACCCTCGGTGAACTTATCTGTAAAATGGGGACAATAATATGTCTATTCGGCAGGGATGTTATAGGATGAAATAAGTTAATTCACATCAAGTGTTTTGAGGAGCCCCTGGCCTAATTAGCTACCATTCCCGATGCCCAGTACCTTCTTTTTCTCATTATCCCCCAAGAGAACACCTCAAAATCCTCTTCTGTTCCAACCAAAAACCTCACTCTTAGGGGCAGGGTATATACACATGACTCCGTAGGAGCCGGTGGTGGCCAGCAGGGGCCAAAGCTTGTTGGCCTTGTTCAAGGTGAGTGTGGGGCAGCCCCAATAGACATCCGTGCGGCTGCTGAGCGGACAGACTGTGGCTTTCCTCCAGGAGCAAGAGACAGCTCAGAAGAGATGAACTCCCACCACGAAGACAGGCTCACAGCAATAATGAGCTGCAGCCTCCCAAGGCCGCTCGCCACCCACCCACCCAAACCCGTATTTCCATTTCCACATGTCTAGATGGGTTAAAGATGGAAAACGTCTTTCTAATTGTCCACGTGTATTATTTTCTCCTGATGTTCCTCTGGCACAAGATACTAGGAGAGAATGCTGAGTTTTAAAATAGCTCCATACTTCAACTCCAGCAATTTTCCTCTTGGGAAATTACACCCAGGGAATAATTGAACAGAAGCTAAACAATTTATGCACAAAGATGTTTACTCTAATACTTCCCTGCCGGTGGCCAAAAATTGTAAACATTCTGAGATGTCCAAGAACAGAAGAAGAATGTCATAAATTGTAGTTCACTTGGGTGCAACGTTAATAAATCACAGGATATTAACTACTCAGAACACAATCGTGTTATTAAAGGTAATGACATCAAGACACGGAAAAGGGTTGGAAGGTACAGCAGCAGAATTCAAAATGCTGTGAGGGTCAGGATCTTGGCTAGGTAAATACACACACATATAAAAATAAAAACAATTATTAGAGTGGCTTTTATGTTCCTTCTATGTTGTAAATTATTTTTCCCACTTAAACACGGTGACTCTTTTTAAAAGTATACAGGCATTTTATTGATTATGCTTTTATAGTTGTACCAATTTTTCCCCTCTGCCCAGTGCCTCCCTTCCCTTCAGCAACTCCCCGCCTTAGTTCGTATCTATCGGTCGTGCGTATAAGTTCTTTGGCTTCTCCAGTTCCTATGCTATTATTAATACCCCCTGTCTATTGTGTACCTATCAATTATGCTTCTTAGTCCCTGTACCTTTTCCCCCATTCTCTTCCTTCCCCTTCCCCACTGATAAACCCTCCAAATGATCCCCATACCTATGATTGTGCCTGTTGTAGTTGTTTGCTTAGTTTTTGTTTTTAGATTCAATTGTTGATAGTTGTGAGTTTACTGTCATTTATTTTATTTTTTTAATGAGAATAATAACAGCACCTTCTTTTTAAAAAAATGTTTATTCTTTTTCAGAGAGAGTAAGGGAGAGAGGCAGAGAAGGAGAGAAACATCAATGTATGGTTGCCTTTCATCTGCCTCCAGCTACGGACCTGGCTGGAGACCTGGCTTGCAACCTGGTTATGGGCCCTGGCGGGGAATCGAACCAGCAACCTTTGGGTTTGCAGTCATTTCATTTTTTAAAGATTTTATTTATTTTTTAGAGAGAGAGAGGAAGGAAGGAAGACAGAGGGAGAGAAATATCAATGCATAGTGGCCTCTCACGTGCCCCCAGCTGGAGACCTGCCCCGTAGGGTCAGGTGCCCCGTAGGTCGCTGGGAATCAAACCAGCGACCCTGTGGTTCGCAGACCAGCACTCAATCCGCTGAGCCTCACCAGCCAGGGCTGTTGTCATTTTAATGTTCATAGTTTTGGCCTTCTTTTTCTTAAATAAGTCCCTTTAACATTTCATATGATAAGGGTTTTGTGATGATGAACTCCTTTAGATTCGCCTTGTCTGGGAAGCATTTTTATTTGCCCTTTCATTCTAAATAATAGCTTTGCTAAGTAGAATAATCTAGGTTGAAGGCCCTTGCTTTTCCTCACTTTGAATATCTGCCAGTCCCTTCTTGCCTGCAAAGTTTCTTTTGGGAAATCCACTGATAGATAGTCTTATGGGAACTCCTTTGTAGGTAATGCCTTACTTTTCTCTTGCTGATTTTAAGACTCTCTTTATCTTTAACTCAGGCACTTTAGTTATGATGTGTTTTGGTGTGGTCCTCTTTGGGTCCACCTTGTTTGGAACCCTCTGTGCTTCCTGGACTTGTGTGTCTATTTCCTTTGCCAAATTAGGGAAGTTTTATTTCATTATTTTTTCAAGCAAATTTTTGCTTTTCCTCTTCTCCTTTTGACATCCTTACAATTCAGACGTGGGTACTTTTGGAGATGTCCCAGAATCTTCTTATTCTCTCCTCAGTTTTCTTTTTTCTTTTTTGAATTCTTGTCTCTTCCTTCTGTTCTGGTTGAATGATTATTTCTTTCTTATGTTCTAAAATCATTGATTTGAACCCCGGCTTCATTCCCTTCACTGCTGGTTCCCTATGGATTTTTCTTTATTCCACTTAGTGTAGCCTTTGTTTCTTCCCTTATGCTTTTGCCATATCAGTGAGTTCTCTGAGCGTCATTATTACCAGGATTTTGAACTGGTGCATCTGATAAGTTGGCTATCTCTGTTTCCTTTAGTTCTTTTTCTGGAGTGTTGCTCTGTTCTTTCATTTGGGCCACATTTCTCTGTTTCTCAACTTGGGAGCCTCCTTGTGTTTGTTTCTGTGTATTGGGTGGAGCTGATCTGACTTCCTATGTTAATGCACCTATTAAGTTGTATGGGGTGGAGCCTTAGGTATTCGCCAGGGTGGGTGACCTGCTTTACTGCTTTGTGGCTCTGTATGTAGGGAAGGGGTTAGAGAGGGGACAATGCCACTGCCTGGCTGCTGGAGGCTTGCTCGGCATTCAACCCCTTTCCAGTCACTTCACCAGCTTCTATATGTGACTGGTACCCTTTTGGCTGTTGCCCTGGTGGTGGCTCCCAGTGTGGGTGGGTTTGTATACATTTGAGGACCGTGCGGGCCCTTTAAGGGCACTCTCCGCAGAGACCAGCAGTTTCTTGCACCACCCAAGCTCCATTGGTTTTTACAGCCAGAAGTTATGAGGCTTCATTTTCCTGGCATGGGAACCCTGGGCTGCAAGGTCTGGCCTGGGGCTGAGACTGCTCGCTCCCAAGGTCTCCCTCCTGATTTTTATCCACCACACGTGAAGGTGGGATACCCATGCTGCTGGGCACTCACAACCGCCATCCCGCACCCTCTCCGCCCTGGCTCCCCATCTCCATGCCTCCTACGCATCTAGGTGAATATAGATTCTTAAAATCCTTGGTTGTCAAGCCCTGGCTGGTGGCACAGTGGATAAGGTGCCGGCCTGCAAACCCAAAAGTCACTGGTTCGATTCCCAGCCAGGGCACATAACCAGGTTGCAAGGCAGGTCTCCAGCCAGGTCCATGGCTGGAGGCAGGTGAAAGGCAACCATACACTGATGTCTCTCTCCCTCTCTACCTCCATCCCTTCCCCTCTCTCTAAAAAAATAATAAAATGAAATCTTTTTAAAAATAAATAAATCCTTGGTTGTCAGCCTTTCATACAGTTCAATTTTCTCACAGTTCTGGGTGTTTTTTTGTTTTGAGGTTAGTTGTAATCCTTCTTATGGTCGCGGGAGGAGGTAAAGCATGTCTACCTATGCCCCCATCTTGACCGGAAGCCCTAAATCAACTCCTAAGTGTTAAAGATGCTGCTGAAAGCCAAGGGAGTTCTAAATGGAGAGTTGAGATTTTCCCAAAGAAAATCCAGAAATTCTCTGGAAGCACGAATGTGGCTCATTTCCCCTCGTACATCTTTGAAAGCTGAGAGCACAATAAGTGTGCCGATTTTCGTCTGTCCCAGGACTGTTAGTTGCTCAAGGATAACTTAAGTTGCTGTTGTCAGGGATGAGGGAGGTCACAGGCGCTGGAGAAGAGCTACAAGGAGATGTGGGGGCACCGGGCTGGGGGCAGAGAACGCTCCGCCTCAGATGTCACTCTTCTGGCCATGTGGTCGCAGGCAAGGAGCACTGCAGCTGAGGCCTATTCAATCAATGTGCCCGCAGTTCCCAGCTCTCTCCTCCCTTCTTCCCTACTGGTGAATCCAAGATGAACCTCCCTCCACTGTCCCGATGAGGATACACACAGATATGAATGACTCCAAGGAGGGGAAAGAAACACCAAAGCTACTGTAGTCGTTTTCCCCAGGGAAACGTTGAGCATCTTCAGAAAAAAAGGCTTTTTAACAATATAGAGATGGAGTTCCATCTTGGTCTCCAAAGTGAGAAAGTCGTGCACAAAGCCCTTGTTGTCACAATAAACAGGAAGGACTGGCCTCTCAGGGTGCAGCACACACATTCAGGCTGGTTTTAGATACCAAATCTCCTTCAAAGCCAGCCAAGAGGTGTCTATCTGTGCAGGTAAATTAACAAGCTTTAAAACAATAAGGTGTTTGCAAATAGTTATAGCTACAAGAAGATACAAGAGTCACCTGCCTCTCTAATTCTACGAGAAGTGCCAGGTGGGTTAGAAAGGGCTCTGGCTCTGGGCTGTGGCCACCTATTTCCTGGGTGATCCAGAGAAGAGAGGAGAACAAGCAGAACATATTTTGAGCTCCCAGTGTATGTCATATTGAATGCCAGGCACTTTAGGAAACGTTATTTCACCTTCCCTTCCTTGAGACCATCCCAAATATATATTGTTCCCATTTTACAGATGAGAGAAACCAGTTCAGAGAGACATTTGCCAAAGTTACATAGCCAAAGCTACAGAGCCGGTAAAGGGTTATTATCTCTGAATGTTATCAACAGAGATCTATCTGATGTAGGAGAGAAAGGGGGACATAGGCGAACACCCAGAAAGCAGCATTTCACAACTCTGAGTCCATCCTGAGTAAGAGTGGGAATAGGAAATCATGGAGATGGGGTTGAAGTTACTTCACAAAAGTAACGGAGCAGAACCCACCTATCTGTCTGACACAGTGGGGTCAAAATGTTGACATCAGAGTGTTCACACGTAGGGTCCACAGTGTGAAGTTCATTGCCAGGAAGCAGAGCAAGGTGGCTGAGGGTGAGCCGTCAGGGTGTGAGAACTCCTGCTTCAGCCCTAGCTACCCACTAAACAGCTGAGAGATCTTCTGCAAGATCTGCTGATCCCTCTCGGTCCCTGTTTTCTGATATGATGCCATAAGGAGAGAGCATACCTTGTAAGGTCATTAAGAAGATTATACAGAATGAAAGCACCAATCACACAGCCAGCCACGATTTCTAGGTGCACATTATTTTCATGATTTTTAACATCTCTGAAATAAGGATGCATCTTGTGAGTGTAGTCTTCTTCGATTTGATCAAATAAGAAATGATGATGATGAAGAACATTCCTGACTCCCTTCATACATCCATGGGCCTCCCCGACCCCTACCCCATTCCTCATCTTAAAACCAAACCCCTAAGAGTATGCTCTCTCTCCCTCTCCCCCTTTCTACTTTTCTTCTCCTTTGTTTCCTCCTCCCCCACTCCCTCCCCTCCCCACACCCTCTCCCACTCTACTACAAATTTAATGCCTTGTTTTCCAAGCCAAAATAAACATCCTCAAGTTCAAATGGCAAAGTGCCACGGCATCAAAACACGCTGCACCCTTGAAAGGTGAAGCCAGAGATAGGGCTCATTCAGGTGCAGGCAGGCAGCTCCAGGACAACTGACCTTGCTGAGATCCCCATGCCCAAGCCACTCATCACAACATCAAGGCCCCTGCCCTGGTGTCCTCAGTGGCAGTGAAAGCCACTCTACCCTGTACGTGTTGGGGCGGACTGGGATGGTGGGTCTTCAGCAAGACCCACTATCATGAGACCTCACCCCCTCCCAATCACAGCCCCGGAGTCCACAAAGCCTGGGCAGTGCTCCTTTAAATCATGGCTTCTAAGTAAATCTCCAGGGTTTGGTCACTAAAGCGAATAATAATCAGCTTTCTCAACATTCAAAAGCCCACACCACCAAAAATAAACAAACAGGGGTAAAATTGTCTTCCTTTGCTTTTGGTCTCAGGGCTGCACTTGCTTTTCACAACATGCCTGTTGGAACCTAAAGGTTATTCCTCCTGCAGAAGCTAAAGGAGGTCAACATTCCTGGGGGCAGGACACAACATCTGGAAGAGTGAAGACACAGGAAGCATCTGTTTGTAAGAGGCTCTGCTCGGAAAAGGCTGATGAGAGAAGTAGGCTCCTAGATGTCCAAGGTCAAGGGTATGTGATTTAGCAGACAGGAACGCTGGGACAGAACAGGAAGGGTCACAGAAACAGCAGGGAGGGCACTTCTGTCTTTCATTTCCTTCTGATCTCAATAAATGTCTCACAGCTTCACTGGCTTTTCACAGTCCGAGCAGTCTGGTCTACCGAGTCACTGTTAAGAAATATGAAAATCCCACTTTCTTCCAACTGAAGTAGGACACCTCAGAGGACTGAGCACCCATTTCTTGACAAATAACATCTGGACCCAGGTACGTTGGAGAAGCAGAGTACAATGAGTATAGGGAAAGAGAAACTGGGCCCCTTACACTTGCAAGAAGCTTTAATGGGACACAATTCTGTCCCTGGTGTGGGGGTCAACTTGGTTACACATTTGTCTGCTATTTTCCAATGGTCCCTGACACTCAACACTCATTCATTCATACTTCTCTCAACTATCCAGAAGTAATAAATTGAGTCTCATGGTATTTGGAAACAGGGGGTCTAAGCTCTAACCTAATTGACCTAATTACCACCACCACCCTCCTTTTAATGTCCTGAACATCATTACACCACCCTGTACATACAGTCACAGCTTTCAGCTTTCTGGTAGCTGAACAGTACCGGAAACTTCAGTCAAATCCAGAAACCAATCTTTACTTTCCATTTTCTTTTATCCTCTGGCTTCAGCCTGGAATCTTCCTTTTTCCTAAGAGAAACTACAACAAGTGTTTTACCCCTCGAACCTAGAATGTACAGGGGAAACATCACAAATGATTTCTGGCTTCCATCCCCAATTGATAAGACAGAGGGGCGGGGAGAGCAAAAGCAAACGGTTTTATTCAAAGTTCAGGCCTTTTTCTTCAAATGTCTGCAAGAACTAAAAGAGACCAGTCCCTTAAGGGCTGATAGGATGTGACTATTGCCCATGGTCTTCAATTCCAAATGATGGTTCCGTGTGCCTTTTGATTATCCACGTTGGTGAGAAAGAGGTGAGTAGTTTCTCACCTTTGAGAACATTGCGCCCGGCCAGCTGGGTGGGGTGAACTTCTACTGGACCTTAGCTTTTATCTCCAATGATGTTCTGTCTAAAGAGTTATTCAAGTGACTCTGCATCTGGCTGGCTGGGGAGAGTCAGACAACAGAATCGGGGAGCCCTTGGGCACAGCCCTGGGGAGGCATCTACACACCAGCAACTGGAAGTTCCCCACTTTGACTTTCTAGACGTATTGGGTGATCACTTTGTACGTTATATAAATGTCTAATCACTGCGTTGTACGCCTGAAAGTCATGTAACACTATGGGTCAGCTACAATTTTTTTTAAAAAATTTTTTAAATCTTAAAAATAAAGTTACTTTGAAATGTAGTTATTTTAAAACTTCATTCATGAGATGGGGATGATTACGAATATCTGTTTAGATATCTGCCCACTCCAAAGGGCCTTCCACACTCATCTTCACAGCCTCTCATTTTAAAGATGAGAAACGAGAGGTCACAGAGGTTAGGCAATGCGCCCATGGTCCCAAGAGGAATCGCGTCTCCATTTCATAATGAGGACATGGAGGCTTGGGGACATCAGTGCAGGGGCACAGGGTCAAGTGGTGGAACAGACTCACACCCAGGTAGACCAGACCTACATTCAGTCCTACTCCCCCTACACAACAGTTGCCGCCCATATGACAATTTTAAAAAGCAGAGAGAGGTTGTGCATTGAAAAAATATACATTGAGCACTCATGTTACATGGGGTACGATGAGGCAAGAACAGACGTCACCCTCAATGAGATTCAGGGGTTGGCAGCTCCTAGCAGCTCTCTCTCATGCTTTTATTATTTGTGTCTTGTTTCTTAGATTCCACATATAAGTGAAGTCGTATAATATTCCCCTTTCTCTGTCTGAGGTATTTCACTTAGGACAATACCCACCCTCAGTCCATCCATGCTGTTGCAAATGACAAGAGTTCATTCATTTTTTTTTTTTTAATTGCTGAGTGATATTCCATTGTATATATATATACATCGCATCTTTATCCATTCATCAGTCAATGGACACCATATCTTGGCTACTATACATAATGCTGTAATGAACCCAGGAGTTTCTTTGGGCAAATACCCAAAGTGGAATTCCTAAGTTGTACAGTAGCTCTGTTTTTAAAATATTTTTAGTACCTCCATACTGTTTTCCATAGCATCTCTCATTCTTTAAGGGCAGCAAGGAAACCGAAACATGTAATTAAGCCTTTAATAGGTATCTGGGCACCTACTCGCTGCCTCTTCCTTACGTCAGAGGCTGTGTTAAATGTCTTTTTATATCCTGTGTTTTGAGTGGAGCCGGCACAAAATAAGTTCTTCATAAATTTAGGATTTAGTCAGTTAATTAATCCAACTTTGCAGCTGAGACGTTTGCATGTCACAGAGCCCAGAACAGTCCCCGATTTTGCTCAGGAATGTGAGGGGTCTGGCTCTCACCTGGTGGTCTTTGTCCAAGTAATACAGTCAGTTGCCAGGGCCTCCCCAGGAATCCCTGTCACAGAGAGCTGGGCTGAGTTTCTTCTGTAGGGCACAGGCCAGTCACTCACATCCCAGACTAAAATACAATAGTATCGGATGGGCCTTCAGGGTTCTCAGAAAGGGTCAACCATGCCAGGAAACAGGTAACTGGATTTCCCACTTCGCAGCCAGCTGCGCTGCCATCCTGGAGAGAGAGCCAATGTACCCAGGGGTCTCACTGGAGCAGAGGGGCTGGGGGGCAGGGGGTGGGATGTCCAAATTGTAATCAAGCAGACAGAGATCTTAGGAAACTCAGATAGAAGCAAAGATGGATTTTACCTAAACACAGGAAAAGAGGGAAGTCACAAACTATTGTAAGGAATTTGGAAAGGCTTTTTCATTCAGGGAAAGTTATGTTTAGGTTTATGATACTGCAAGCCATCTATCTCCTCAGCCGAAGCCAGAGTTCAAGGTCTAGGAAAGTCTGATGTACTAGGAAGTCAGCGCGCTGGGGACAAGGAAGCCAGCGTTGGGCTGAGTCCTTAACTATTCATTAGCCCTATGAACTTGGGAAAGGACCCACCTCCTCACCCCCTTTCTGGGTCTCGATATCATCTTCAAATAAGGCAGGGGGTGGGGGGTTGGGGGGCACATTACCCTATACAAGATCCTGCCCAGCTGCAAAATGCAATACTTCTGAGACTAAGTCCACTGGCTGATCCCACCCTCCCCCACTGCTGTGAATGAGCCTCACCCAAATTCCACTGACAACTCACTCCAGCGCTGAACAGGCCAACTTTTGTAGGCCCCCTCGGAGCGTGGTAACCACAGAAATAAACCCAAATGCACCAAGAAACGTAAATGGGTCATGAGTGCTCTTACACGCATGAAGTCAGCAATGTGAAATGTATAACAAAACTGTCTACAGATCTTTTGTTGATACACAGTAAAAAAAAAAAAAACTCTTAAATATAAAAAGGTCCATTTGTTCGGTTCTCAACCAGATTGGTCTTGAGTGGGCAGTGCTGAGACCTTCCCCGCCATGACTGCGGCTCGTCTCTTCCCCACACACGCGGTGGAGGGAGACTTGAGTTTTTTACACAGATATCCCCTCGTCTGCTGGGAACTCGGGGGAGACAGAGGAAGTTGCCCTTGGCATCAACCAGACAATGAACTCACCATCCTGCCTGGCCCAGAAATAGAAAATGAGCGTTCAACACCCTCTCCTTCACCATCTCAGACTGAGGTTAAGCTGCTCATAAAAAAATCAAAAGCAGGGATGCTTACTTAATGCTCAGCAATTTACCCTGTCACCTCGACACCCCCCATGGCTCCACCATCAGCTAGAAGCAGTTATTAAACACCTCTTGTGTACAAAGCCCTTCCTTCCTAGAATGTCCCGAAAGGGAGCCTCCTAGACTAGCCTGCCTGCCTGCCTGCACAACCAGGAGAACGTACTTGATGCCACTGAACTGTACACCTAAAAATGGCTCAAATGGCCAATTTTATGTTATATATATTTAACAACAATTTTTTTAAAAGATACCAAAAAAAAAAAAAAAGTTGGGCTGCAGCCCCCAGACACACCTAAGCACACTGATGCAAAATAGAAACCCTCAGCCACGGAGCTATTTCCGGCAAATCCCCAAATGCCTGGGGTTGGCAAGGTAATAGCCTCTCCCCGCTGCCGAAGTAACCAGGGACCTGTGTTTAAGCATCACACCCTCAGAGCCAGTCCACAGCCATTCCCACCCCTCTCGGGGTCTCACACTGAGGCCTACACCAGAGGTGCTCCAACCCAAACCTCTCAGGACCACCCAGGGTAGGTCAACACAGGCTCCAGGGCCCGAGATCCAGATCCTGACCCAACAACCCTATCACAAGACCCAGGAAACAGCCCTTTCAAAAGAGTCCCAGGGGACTTGGGGGGATCTGGGGTGCATGAGAGGGCCTGGGGACAATGGGCTGAAGAGAACAGGACAGATGAAGAGGCAGCCCTTGCATGGGCTTTAGAATATCCAAAGGGGTGTGGCTGCAGGGCCTCCAGACTCCTGCTCTCCAGGTAAAGGCTGCCTGGGACTGTGTTCCCACTTCAAGGAGGCCCTTGACTTTGAGTTTCAAACAAGTCAGGGAAAGGCGCACAGTAGAGAATTCTACCACCTTCCCTACTACTAGTGGACCATCAGCTAGGGCCAGAATATCCAGATTCCAGCCCCAACTCTCTTCCGCCCCCTTTTCATCACTGCACCTCAGTCTTCTCCTTCTGTAAAATGGGCACAATATTTGCCCCTTTCTCCCAACTGCGTGTCCCTGGCTCTTTACGGCTGACTTCTCTAGACCTCAGCTACCACATCTTGACCATGGGACTGAAAACAGTACTCAGCTCACAGAGTTGGCTAAAAGCGCTAATGCAACCAAAGCACTCAACCTGACCAGACACACCCAATCTCATGAGATGCAATGAGCACATAAGAGGTGTGATGATTATCATGTTTATTGACCTGTTGCATGTGGATGTGCTTAGGAGCGGACAAGTCCAAGAGACGACAGTTATCACACTTTTATTATTAAAAACAAAACAAAACAAACAAACAAACAAAAAAAAAACGTGTGCATTCATGCCATCCACTCTGTGATCATAAATCCTGGTCCCCTGGCTTAGAGGTGACAAACCCTTTTATTTCACATGTGATCTCTCCACTCTCCAGGCATGAGACCAGGGGATACCTTACTAAATAAAGAGAACACTTCTGAAGGAGTAAAGGAGAGGGGGCCCCAACCTTGCTGCCTTACAGCACAGCTGCCCTCGGAGGACACCAGACAGCATCTGACGGTGGAAAGTTGGCACACGGCACTCCACCTCACCCCAGTGAATGTCCTCTTTCAGCCGCAGAGAATCACGGGTCTCAGAACATGTCCGGGAATTTCTGTTCCTTCCAACGGTCTAGCTATTCCTCGGTCTAGCTTCTAGAACTTTCTTTGCCATCAGTGGCCTGTGCCAAGCCCCTCTTCACCCAGATTGTCACACTGACTGCATCTCGGGAGTCTCTGCCTGAAGGAGGCCTTCTCAGGCACCCTGTCGCCCCATTACTTGTGTGCTTCCTCAGAGCACTCCCCTCCCCCTGGAGGGACCTCATCCCAGCCCCCTTGCCCTGAACAAAAAGCTGTAGTCCTGCTCACTGGGACCACAGTGCCTGGCACATAGCAGGTGCTCGGAAAATGCTTATTAACCAGATTATACGTCTCATGTGGGGTGAACACAGAACCCAAGCACCCTGGGATCACTCCCCTCTATGCCTGCGGTCCTGGGGTCCTAGTTCACATTTCTTCCTCTCACTCTAAGGAGCAGCTAGATTTGATGACTTATCTTTCCTCACTGCAACCAGAGGAGATACAGGCCTGGTGTGGGGAGCCCGGAAGTTTCTAGAGCCAAACTTTGGGGTCAGCCCCAGGCTTGTTACTTCCCACCAAGTGATCCTCAGCAAACCACGGTGCCTTGTACATCCTGTATGCTCAACAAACAGCAGCAATTAGTAACATTCACGCTGTCGGCTCTCCTCCTAAATTCAGGAGCACCCTGAGGGCAAGGACCCTGTGCACTCCCTTCTCTAACCCCTACATGAAATGCCTGGAAGGTGTTTCTGGCTTTTTCTGGAAGGAAGGAGAACAGCTTTTCAACATCACCCTGTGCCCATCACCACCCAGCTTGATTCCTGATATGAGAAAGAGAGTAGACGGGACCCAGAGAAGGTGAGAGGGGCGTAGGCTGGATGCACAGAGCCAGGAAGGTAGAAAGAGAATCTGCCGGGAGGGTGGAGGTTCACAGATGGTAAAATCCCCCACTGCTCACACACCTACTGGTGGGAGTGGAGGCTTGTTAAATGTTAAAAATGAGTCAACTTTCTCCTAGAGCCAGAACCACAGCCCCGAAGGTGATGGGAAGAGGAATAAACAGGGTGTGGGTGGAGGAAGGAGGCCGGCACCTGACAGCTCTTGTGAAACGTAACCCTTTAGGAATAAGGGGGTGGGGTAGGGGGCCGATTTCACTCAGATCAGCCCAAAGCCCACGCTCATTTCATCTTCCACGGACACAGCTGCGGAGATCAAATACCACGTGTTGGTTTTACAGGTTGTCAGATATGCCAAAACGGTTAACTGTTTCGGTGTTCAGCCATTTGATAGACGGTGGCGTGGGGCTGCCCGATGGCCAAGAGCTCTGATTGCAAAAAGGGTCTCTTTTGCCATCTTGTCCTCTTCTGCCAAGTGCAAAGTAAGATTATGAAGCTGAATCACGGGGCCTGCATTAGGCACTGGTCCTCAAAAGGGAAAGCCAGGTGTTGGTGCCCGAGACACAGCGGAGTCAATGGTCCCACTCCAACACTGTCTACTCCCATCACCTTCCATGCCATGACTTATCTCCCCGTGGCCCATGAGCTGGGGCAGATGGACAGATAAGGTGCAGCCTAGTCCCCCTGAAGGCACCCCACAGATTACGTACCCCAAATTCCTAGCCTGGACTCTCCCCCATTTCATTATGTCCTTATCCTGGGCTGAACACTCCAATTTCCCATCAATCCAGCGTGTTTGCCGTGACGTGCCCAGCTACACAGCCACGGGTTAAGGAGATTACAAAATGGAACCAGACACCCTCAACCCTTTGCTGAGTTTTCAAGATAACTGTTCAGAACAGAAAACAGAGGACATAAGGGAGACTTGTCTGTAAGTAAACCATCCACAAATCCTGATTACTGTTCCTTTAAATAAATTCAATAGGTTGTATTTGTTATATGCCTTTTTTTTCATCCTGAATATTAACATATTCTGAAAAATTGAGGAGGTCTCATAAATTGAGCTCTGGTAACATGGTTCCTCTAGAAGGGTTCTCTATCCCTAGAATTTCTTCCACCAGCATAACCAGGTAGAGAAGTTTGTCTTGATTTGATTTATAAGATAGTAGTTTTACTTGTGCGTATCATCTGGAGCCAGCCCACTGGGTTCTAATACTCTGTCACACCTTAGCTCTGTGACCTTTGATCAGTTACTGGACTTTCCCTATGCCTCAGTTTTCTCATCCGTAAAATGGGAATAACAGTAATACTCCCCCTCTGGACTGCTGTAGAATTAATGAGCTATTATGAGATCACGTAAAGAGTGCTTGACGCACTTTTAACTACTTACTTTAAGTATATACTTACTAAATGTAGCTACATACATAAGACAACACTGTCTTAAGTTAATAATCTACTTTTTAAAAGATTTTCATGGCTGGGTTTCTACTTTCACTTTAGAAGTAGAAAAGCAATATAGAATACTGGTTAAGGATATAGACAATAAAAGGATAAGGTGCCAACCTGCGAACCCAAAGGTCGCTGGTTCGGTTCCCAGTCAGGGCACATAACCAGGTGGCAAGCCAGGTCTGTAGCTGGAGGCAGGTGAAAGGCAACCATACATTGATGTCTCTCTCCCTCTCTGCCTCTCTCCCTTACCCTCTCTCTAAAAATAATTAATAAAATATTTCTTAAGAAAAAAGAAAAAAGGAATACAGACTATAAAGCCACATGGAATCCCAGCTCTGTCTCTTGCTGTGTGACCATGGGCAAGTGACTTAACATCTCTGAGATTTAGTTTCCTCCTATACAAAATGGAAAAGATATTGCCTTCAGGCTTAAACGAGTTAATAAGTGTGAAAGGTTTAGCAAGCAAAAGCAAAGTATGACACTTACGGTATTTCTAGATCCCATCGGCAATTCCCATGGTCACATTTGTAAATGTCAAGATGACCTTCAAAGTCTCGAGAAGCAACTAGGCATCCAGCCATGAGCCACTCTCTCCCCATTTTAGCTCATCAGTAAAGAGTAGCAAGCAGAATGCAATTAAAATTGGCCCAGCTCACCGCTCCAGGCCTCTGTCCCCATCCTATGGCAGGGCTGAGGGCTAACGTGGGGGTAGGGGCACAAACAGAGGGGCCGATGCATGAGCAGTGGGGGAGACACCCACTGGGGCAGTACCTCGGGCTGTTCCATGGCAACAGGAGATGCCACACAGCAGCGCAGCCAGCGCCCGCAGGGAGGGAGAGCCTGGCTCTTCCACCCATCAAAGCACCAAACCACCCACCAGACCAGAAGGCAAGGAGACCCCAGCTCTAATCAGCAGCCCCAGCCTTAGGGCCAGTGCAGCCCACCCCTCTGAGTCCGGATCTGGAAAGGCAATAGACACACTTACCGTTCCCTGTGGTCACCTGACCTGGGAAGCCGCAGACGCACAGACAAGCTTAGCTTCTAAACCTGCACAAGACATGGGAGCATCTTCCTGGGGCCAGAACAACATGACACGACAGTGTCAACACAAGTGAAACCAGAGGTGCCTGGCACTCTGCAGAGGGAAGTGCCCTGGAGCAGGGGCCTGGTTCGTAAAGGACACAGGAAAATGGAAGAGGAGGCATGGGAAGAACAGCAATGGCATGGTTCAGTGTCCCCAGGGGACCCCCTTCTGTCCGCAGAGAAGCAAAGTATTTAAAACACAACCTTTCCTGCCTCCTAAGAAAGGGCTGACTTTCCTGCCAGGTCTGATGGAATCTCGAAGGTGTTTCGTAACCACACTTCCCTGCCTCCCTAAAAATGTCCCAGCTGGTCAGTTATCCTCAAACCGGGTGCAAACCAGGCGACGTGGCCTGTCGGAAGCAAGTGGCTCCATTTCCCAAAGGACCTTGCAACTTCACCGTGGCCAGCTTAAGTGGTTGTGATAGCATCAGTGTGACAGTGCCCGTGAATCTTGACTGATAGCGCAAATTTTGCCTCTGCTGAACTGGTCCTGATAGAGAACCTCAGATTTACAGGTATGGAGGAAAACACACATGTAAACTTTATATGTGTACCTATGGACATGTACAGGTAGGTATGTATCTCACCGCGGCAACACAATACATTGGCAATTGATCACTGAGTCTCATATTGGACAACCCCCTCCCTCGGCAGACTTGGGGAGAACATGGAGAAGATGTGATGGGGTTTAATGCGGAAAGGGACCTGGGCCCCAAAAGCTTAGAGCCATCAGAGGGGACAGAAACACAAAAACAGCAGCTCCAGCTTCGGCACACACACACACACATACACTCCAATGACTCCTTCCACTATCCTTGGCTTTCTGCTAACTCCAAGGACGCAGGATGGATAAAATGCAACCTCCCAACTTCAATGTATTATGGAGTTAAAATGCAGGACTGGTACCTTCTCTAGAATAGTGGTTATAGTTTACAACAGGCTTCCCTGTTCATTACGGATGAACAGAACAAGAGCATCCGCTGCAGAAGTTAAATGGCTAATCATTCAAGACCAATCAGTAAGCAGAGGAACTGAAATTAGATTCTCACCTTCTGCCAAGTTCAAATCAAGTGTCTTTCCTGCTACCCAACTGTAAAGCATCATAAATGACTGATGTTGCCTACTGAGCCATGACCATCCTGGCCTGCTATCTCGAGACACTTTCCCGATGCCGATTCATGTTTGAGTTCTAACTTATCCCACTACCTAAGATGGGGTTCTGAGAATATACCATGAACCCCACGACAGCTCAACAAAACCCAATTGTTCTGCCATTCCAAATTCCTAGATTAGCCCTAAAGCTATGTGTTTACATGGGAACACAGAGGGTAAATTGCAAACAGAGTTGAGAAGAATAGTATTAATACAGCTGCCATGACTTTTTTCCAATACTAATTCAGTTTCCCCACAGGCCCTTGATGTGTATCCAGATCATCGCCAACCTGGACTATCAACTATTAAACATCCAACCTTGACCTTTAGGATCCTTCATGGTCTAATCCTTGCCTACCCCTCCCACTCACCCGAGCCACACCATTCCTCTTAACATATGAGCTCATTCCCAACTCTGGGCCTTTATTCTTGGCAGTCCCTCTGCCACAAGCACTCTTCCCTTAGAACTTCACAGGGCTCACCCCTTAACATCCTCTACGTGTCTGCTAAAAAGTCCCCTCTTCAGAGAGGCCTTCCCTCAACCACTGCTTCCAAAATAACCTTTCCGATCTCTGTTCCCTAACCCTACCTTAATGGCATTCCTCATTGCCCCCAAATTATGCTACTGACCACACATGCATCTATTTACTGACGATCTCCCATCCCCACCAGAATGGCGGCTCCGTAAGAGCTGGGGCTTCGTCTGCCTAGTTCACTGCTGCACCTCTAGTGCCTGGAATGGAGCTTGGCACTAGCAGGTGCTCAGTAAGTGTTTGCAAAATGAGCGGATAAATGAGGCTGCTGAACATTCACTACATGCCAAGTACTGGACTAGGCTCCGAGGCTGCATTGACGTAAAAACAAGTGCACAAAGCAGAGTTCCTACCCCTGCGTTCACTGCTGAGAAATGAATGAAGGTGCCTAGAGAGGTGTCCGAGCCCAGGGCGCTAGAAGGAAGAGGGTCCATGGTGTTCAGAGAGCACAGCAGAGGAAGCCCCCCAACCCCGCTGCTTGGCATTGAGGAGCCACCAGCTCCCCCGTCCCTGCAGAGAACCCAAAGCTGCAAAGCAAGCCCTGTGCAGAGACTCAGCTCCAACCTGGGGGAGACACGGGCTCCACCCGATGCCAGATGGAGATGCTAACAGCACCCTTTCCTGACGCCTAACCTGCTTAGGAAGTAGACGCCGCAAAAAAAGCTTAAAACCATTCAAATGCTTTCCTAGTTTTAAATTGAGCTGCAATAGACATTCGGCATTCGGTTAACTTCAGGTACACACCGAAATGATTCAGCATTGGTAGACGTTGCCAAATGCTCACGGTAGGTCTAGTTTAACCTCCATCGCCACGCATAGTTCCACGTTTCCCTCGTGATGAGAATTTTTAAGACCTGCCCTTAGCTGCTTCTAAATGTACAATACAGTACACATACTTGGCTACAGTCACCAGGCCGTACGTACATCACATCCCCATGGTTTATTTATGTTATAACCGGAAGCCTGCACTTCTCGACCCCCCTTCGCCCAGACTGTCCTTCCTCTGGTAACCACTTAAGCCATTTACGAAAAGTTTCTCTTGGAGAGGCTGCTGGTGCCTGGGGACTCCAATGACAAGTGTCTGTGCAAAGGGAGAGAGGGTTGACAGCACAATGGAATTAATGTTACATTACACACATTGCGGGGAGGGGGGAGGGAGGGGACAGACCTAGCAGCCCCCAATTTGCAGATAAAGGGACGGGGGGATTGGTTTCCAGGAGTCTCTGGCATGCCCACCAGCTGGTGGCATCGTTTCTTCCCTTTATTTATCGAGGCTGCTGAGGCCGGCCAAGGGCAGAGGGAGATGCTGTCTGAAGGCCGGGACTGAAATATTGATGAGGGACAGTAATTGCCTTGGAGGACCGAGGCTGCGGCTGCCAGGAAAGGTTCCCAGCACAGCAGGGCAGGTCCTCTCAGGGCCCCCGAATGGCCTGCCCTCTGTACGGTCCATCGCACCCCCCAGATGTCTTCTCTGCTTTCTGGCCTCTCCATAGCCTTTGCCTACGTCAGGACCACCTTCGCCATGAAGCCTTCCCGGATTGCTGCAGCTGCACTGACTCAGAACCTCCAACACTTTGGGATGTTAGAGCCAGAAGGAAGCTTTGACATGAACTGGTCCAAGGACCACATTCTCCAGATGAGCTCGAAGTTCATGAGGTGGAGTCACCTGGCTTTCATGTCTCTCTCACAGGGTTTTCAGCCTGTCATACCCTCTGCTCCTTCTAGGGAAAGTCCACCCTCATCTACTGACGCCTTCAGCTCATTCAACAAAGACTCCCTCCTCTCCCGCCCTCTCCCTTCAACATGCAGCCCTGCCCTCTTGACCACCTGAATTTCCTTGCCAGTTGCTGCCTCCTCTCTCACTCTTTCTGCTGTGTCCTAGCTCAGGCTCTGTGTATCTCTCTCCAGGCTCATGATGGCACCCAGAGTCCCCTCTTGTCCCTGCCCCTTCCTCCCAAAGCTCGCCTTGCCTGCCGACCAACCACCCTCCATGGCGCTGTCTAGAACTGAGTCCAAATGTCTAAGCACAGCCATGGTCCTTCATGAGCTGGCCTCTCCAGCCTCCGGGGTCCTAGCTACAAGTGAGCCCTAACCCCTCTGCCCATGCTTGCCTTGCAGCCATCCCCAGTGTTGTGGGTTGACCTATGTCCCCCGAAAGATCTGTTCAAGTCCTCATGGCTGAGAACCTATGCATGTGACCTTATTTGGAAATAAGGTCTTTGCAAATGGCATCAAGGTAAGATAAGGTCACACTGGAGTAGGGTAGACCTTAATCCTAGGGCTGGATTCCTTATAAGAGGAGCATTTGGTCACAGAGACATTCAGAGAAGGGGATGATGTGGAAACAGAACATCCAGGAAGAGCATCGCGTGAAGACAGAGGCAGAGACGGGAGGCTGTGTTTACCAGCCAAGAGCACCAAGGACCGCCTGCAACCAGCAGAATCGATGAGCGAAGCATGGAACTGATTCTCCCTCGGGGCCTCTGGAAATAACCAACCCTTGATTTCAGAACTCTGGTCTCCAGAACTGTGGCAGAACAAATTTCTGTTGAGTCAAGCCATCTAGTTTGTGGTGATTTGTTATGGCGGGCCTTGGAAACAAACGTAGTCATTGGAGCTCCAGGACCATGGAGAGCCCCTCCCTCGACCTCTGTTAGGCTCTCTTTGTGGGTGCAATGGGTACAATGGAAAAGGGGTGCTTGGGAGCCAAACCTGACGTCCAACCTTAGCTTGGTAACTTCCCAGCCAAGTCACCTGAAACAGGTCCCTTAGGGTGTCTGAGTGTCAGTTTCCCCTGTATAATGGAGGAACTATATTATCTCGGGTATTATTGATAATATACATAACTAATTTGTATAGAATAGGAGCTAAGCATCAGCTATAATACTATGACTTCTCTTTCTGGGAGGTCTTTCTTGTCTTTTCCAAAGCTTATCCCAGGAATGTCCTCCACACACTGCACCCCTGAGATCCCAGTGAGTGAAGCGGCCTCTGTCAAGTGTCCCAGGATCTGTCTTTGGGATCATCCCTCATTCCAGCCCATCAAAGTAACCCCTCCTCCCTTGGGACCAGGCTGTGAGAGGGCCCTGGGCCCCCTGACCAGAGAGCAGCCGGGAGGCGACCTCCCTGGAGACTTCCTTTGTGAGCCTGCCAGCACCCAACCTGTTGCTATTAAGGACAGGCCACTTGCCAGCTCCATCTGCCTCAGGGACAAGCTGTTTAATAGAGCAAGAGCTGGCACCAGGGAAGACAATAAATTTTAATGCTTCTGGATCCAACATTCAGACAGAATCCAGATATCCAGGCATGGCCACAGGAGGCCTTGAAATCACACAGACCAAGCCCCTCCTCTGCACCTGAGCTCAGGGTGGCTGGGTGACTTGCCAAGGTCCCATAGCTGGTTCGTGAGTTAGTTCCAAAACCAGGATCAGCTGCCTCTGTATGCAACAAAGAACAGCATCTCTTATAAGAGTTAAAAATACGCAGAGAGGAAGACAGCAAGTGATGGGGGCAGGAAAAGCGAAAGGTGCATACTTCCAGTCTCAAAAATGAGCAGAGACTTTTTCTTCCGGGTCACTACAGATTAGTGGAATGTAACCCACAAGTCTAGAAAGTGAAAGTTATTACAAAAATATGTTTCCCTCCCTTATGCACCAAGTTCTTCTTACCCTATCAACCTTCACTCCCCCTTCTTCCCACAGATACCCCTTTCCATGAGGTCCAATAAAAGGGGGGACAATGACCCTGATGCAGTGATATGAAAGGAACAGGGCCCCCTGCCCTCCTCCAGACAGAACGTCACAAGTGAGCAGAACCTCACTTACTACCTGGCCCCTAACAAGGCTGGGACCAGAGCTTCCTACCTCAAGTGCTTAGCATTAACACAGCACCCAAGAGGGCCCCAGGATGACGCCGAACACCATGTGCCTACACAGCACTGGGCGAATAAGCAAATGAATGACTGAGTGTGTGCACAAATGAAGGAAATCAACAGGTCTGGTTACAAGCTAGAAACGAGGTTTGCTAATGACTCAGTAACCTACCTCCCCACCAACCCCACTGCAGCTTCAGGGGAAAACAAGGCCAGTGTAACCGGCTGAACCCGGGTCTACGGTTCTGGTCCTGACCCAATCTCATACAAGCCCTAACAGAGACACATGGGGCCAGCACAGAAGGACCCTCCCCCGGCAGCTAGTGCAGGTGGTCCCAACCTGTTTAGTCACAGAAGTCTCTGTTAAAAGAAAACCTTGGGCAGAAAAGCCAGTGTCAGACACAGAACAAAGCACTCCCCTCCAGACTATCAGAGGGATGAAGGAAATAAGAGAAAGAAGGTCTTAGCAAAGTCCTGGGGAGAAAGTTCAACGGTGGTCACTCCACCCACCAACACAAAACATGCCAACGCCACCTCCCTGGATGTCCCAAGGGTTGCCCCGCCCAGACAAGAGCAGTGGCACCACTCAAGGGCTCAAAGACATTCCCTGCCTCCTACCACCTGGCTACTGCACCACCTCCAACTGGAAAAGAGAAGTTTCACTCACCCACTTTTGCTCCCCGCTCTGATCTCAGGTGGCGGAGGGTGGTAGCATCAGGCACTGATGATCGCAACGTATTATTAGCAAGACAGAAGTTTCCATTTCGTCTCGGACCCCTGACGGCCCCAGCTGGCCACTGCTGAGCCAAGTCCTCCCAGCTCCCTGTTTCTGTGAACAGTTTTACGGGAAGACAGCCATGCCATCCGTCCCCCTATCACCTATGGGTGCTTTCACTCATAGCTGCACAGGTGAGCAGCTGTGACAGACCCTGTACGGCCCACAAAGCCTCAAATGTTTACTTGCGGAAAAAGCCTGCCTTCGAAGAGAGAAGCAACATTCGCAGCTAAATAAAAGCGCAAGGCATTTTGCTTCAGGAAAGATCAAAATACTGGGCTGAGGACCGATTCCCCGAGATCCTGATCTCTATCTAAACTGAAAAGTAATTTTGCCTTTATAACGCAAGCATGGACCAACCGTGTGGGGAGACGCCAGGGGCCCCGGGAAAAACACGGTCAATAACCAAGAGCCCACAGCTTCTCTGCTGTGGCCTGTAGGCTCTATGCTGGAACTGGTCCTCCAACCCCTGGTTGTACCTCCGACCAGTGGTCCCCCTGGTGCCGACTCAACATGGCAGAGAGGGGTGCCTCTACTTCGGGGTCTAAAGGGTGTGTACCATGGGGGTCAACTCCAGCTCCCAGTGCACAATTTGCAGCCTGCTGAGAAACCATGGCCTCTTCCAAACCCTGCTCTTCCCTCCTCTAGGCGTTTCTTCCAGGGGAAGTGAACCCTCATTTGCAAACCTGGTCAGAGTCTCCCAGAGATTCATCAATCTCTCCTTCAAAGGCCAGGCATGCCTAGCACACGAAGTCCTCCCACGCAAAATCATTCTCCTCCTCACATCTCTTCCTCTCTGCCTTTGCTTCCCTTCTCTGGGCCTCTGAGGAGGTGGAACCAATAAATAATTTACCATCAATTTTTTTTTTTTAAAGAAACTGACACCTGGATATAGAATCTGCAACCACCACGAAGGAAATACAGAAATAGCTCTTTGAACAGTTCTTGCCTTTTTTCCCCACCTAGGGTCCCAAACTTGGCATTGTCCTTTATTGTGTGTTTTCCCTGCCAGAGGGTGGTGGTGAGGCCCCTGGACCCCGAGGTGCGCGATTCGCTGAGAGAAGATGTTAAGGAGGAAGCTGGTCTCAAGAGGAAGGAATTTTACAGTAGACAACCCCCAGCAGCCTCATCTTTTCCTCCTCACTCCCGCCACAGCCGGTCCCCACCCCGGAAACAGGCAGGGTGTCACAGCCCAACTGAAATGCAGGGAATCCGCACCCGGGAGCTCCTGCTTTCCCACCTGGGTGCTTCGTTCCAACCATGTTTTGACGCTCAGCCTATGTTTTCCTTTATCGCCCCCTGATTTATCACGGCATGGATGTCTGTCTGAGAAAACCAGCCTTTTCACTGTGAAGGACAAAGTCCGTGTATCATGTCTGGAATGCTGTTTACAGAGCTGGAGGAAGGCAGGGGAGAATTTTATCATTTTTCTTGAGAACGGTGCTAGTGAGCTTTGCTGAAGAGGCAGTTCAGGAGTGTGCACATTAACCCATTCTACCCGGAAAGTCTTGCTCTTTGGGGCACTCTCAGTTGCCCTCCCACAGTTGCCTACCCGTGTGCGGAGAGGCAAGGGCCCAGCTGTAAGAAATGAGTGGTCATGCAAGTCCGAGTTCACTCCCTTCTCCCTTCTTTGCTCCCTTTTCCTGGCCTCTTTTGCAGCTAGGAATGGCCACGTGTCCCAGTTCTGGACAAGGAGGTATAAGAAGGCCACAGGAGGGACTTGAAGCAGAACCTGACACAGAGTAAGTTCATGACAAACGTTAGCTATTGTTATTGTTATCATTACTACTATTATTAATTTTAACAGACCCTTTTCTCTCTGCCTCCTTTTTCTCCTCCTTCCCTCCAATGACAAGCAGGGCTAGTTTGGACCAACTCACAAAAGCATCATCTGGTTAACAGCCTGAAATCGACCATGATGGGAATAGTTTCATCCTGGAAATGGGCAAATGCCACAAACCAGGACCTTTTTCCCCCAGTCAGGTATGAGTTACACGTTTACACCACATCTACCTGCATCCCTCCCTCATTCCTCTGTCACCAACCATCCATCTTCCTGTCATAAACCACTAAGCACCTACTGCGTGTGGGGTATTATGTTCGGTTCGCCTTGGGAGCTCAAAGGTGAATGAATCATGGCCCTGCCTTTAATGAGTGACCAGTCTAGCAACAAGTTCCTATCAATTAGGGTACATGTGGCTGCAAATTACAGAAAGTTTAGCCAGCAGTGGTCAGCTTCAGTCTGGGGTAGGCATGGGTCTGGCTGCCTGGCAGTCATCAAGGATCCCGCAGCTCTGCTCTTCTCAGCAGCCACCTCCGCCCATCCATTTCCTCCTCCTGCCACTGTCTCATGTGCACAACAAAGCTGCAGCAGCTCCAGGTATCAAGGCTGAATTCAAAAGCAGGAAGCAGGGGTGAAGGACTTTTTTCTTAGTATCCAGGAAGAAACTCATTTAATCCTCATCACAAATTCATGAGAGAGTTACCATAACTATTCTCACTTTTGAGAAAGAGAAATGGAAGCCCGAAAACATTAAATAATTTGCTCCAGGCCACACAGCTGGAGCAACCAGAATATAATCCCAAGCATCCTGACTCCAGAGCCTCTGTCAGATATACCACTCATGAGCGCTGCTCGCATTTGGAAGCAACACCATGCCATCCACTGCTTCACCATGCCGTCTCCTCCTCGTCTCTCTCATTACGCGTTTTCATCTTCAGCCTCCAACTTGCTGCTGCTCAGGGATGAGAATCCTGCTTGTAAGTTCTTCTGTGCCCCCCGCCCCCAACCACGGGCACAACACCAGGTGTTTGTATTTGTTCAGTGACAGCCATCCCTCTCAGCTCTAAGACAATCCAACCTGCATGGAAAATCTTGCTGTGGCTGGCGCCTTCCTGTTCTAATTACCCACTTGAAAACCTGAAGACCCGGGCTCCAATCCATTTGGCAACAAAACCATCTCCTTGGCCCATCTGCCTGTAACTGCGCACCCCCCTTTCTGGGGGCTGCATTCCTCTTTACTGTACCCACTGCTGGAGAAGAGTTTAACAATCTGCACCATCCCAATTCCTCGCCATCACAAAACATTTCAACCCCAGCAGACACTCCACCATAAGCTGGTATTCCTCCCTCGAACCAGCAAAAGAAACTCATCAGTACTTGTGAGAGTGGCCAGGGGACTTGAGTACTTTATTATTAAATAATCCTTCTAAGTAGAAAAAAAATAAGTTTGCCACTCAGGTTCTCTGGTGTCTCTATGACATACGCCAGAATCAGGAAATACTGCTGGGCAGAGAGAGTCATCTGGTTTGGAAATCTTAGTGCCACTCCACTGGTGCTTGGGAAATGCTATTCCAAATGGGGCAGCCTGCAACTGTATTTGTCGTGACAAATCTTGGTTCACTCCCTGGGCAAGGGCCAACCACCCAAGAGACCAGGCTGGTCCTATCACCATTTCTCTCTTGACTTTTGCTTTTGGACTTTTTGTTCGGCTTTGCTTTGGTTTGGTCCAGGGGGGCGGGGGAAGAGGTGGGTGGTTGGACAGAGGTAGCTGCAGAAACCAGCAGCAGCCTGACATGATGGAATTTTTCCCTGCCCTGGGGGAAAAAATCACCAGGTGCTACACTGGCCCCTTTCTGGGTCTGCACTTCAATTTTTTTTTTTTTTCCCCAGTATGTATTGAAGCAAAACCCAGAGCTTTCTAAATGGGCACTCTGGGTGGCTCAGAGTATCCCTATGATGTTAGCCGAGAAGAATTTGGGAGGTAAAGCTAAACCCTTACTATTTCTGGTCAATCAGAAATATCAAGAAATAAAACTGATCATTTATGGTCCCATGACCTTAGGCAAGTCACACTGCAGCTCTTCATCTCTGGGGTAGTAAGTCCAAACTTGGGATCTGGAGCCAGGTTCGAATCTGGGTTCAAATCCTGATTCTGACACCTACTAAGTGGAATCTTGGGCAAGTTACTTAACATTTCTGTGTCTCAATGTCTTGATTTCCTGTGTCTACCTTCGGGGGACTGATGACAGGAGTACATCTGTCCATTTTACACATAAAATACTTACAATCGAGCCTGACATATTGTTTTGTTTGTAATTGATGTTATTATTGTTATCATCTGGGAGAACTACAAAAAATAACATACTTAGAACACAGAGTTTCCATTCAATAAATATTAGTCTACCTCTCAAAAAAGAAAAAGCAAGAAAAACACAGACTAAGTATCTTAATATCCATTTGTTCTATATTTAAGCTCAAGTTTCTAAATAGTCAATCAACCAACCAAGCATGTCCCCAGCGGAGGTAGACAAGGACTGTTATTTTCAAGAACCTGACTCCGAGCGGTACCTTTCCCCTCCGTCCTCCACTGGAACACAGTCCACATTCATTCTCTGAAAGAATGGGACAGACCGGGCAAAGGACGGCTGAAATAACTGATCGGTCCCCCGGGACCCAGCACCCAAGTTCAACAAAGCCAGGAGGCCTCCTGGCCCTGGAGGGGCTGCTCAGTCCAACAGGACAGAAGCATTGAGAAGGCAATGGATTGACCCCCACACACACACCTCCTGCCTAATTTGTAACAAAGCTTGCTTAGGGTCCTTTTCTCCCTTTCATTCTGTGGGTAAAAGCAAGGATGCTCCGACAGGATTTGTGCCTGTTTCTGGGGATTTTTCACTTTCCACAAACACAACCCAAACAGAAAGGTCAGTATAGCACCCCGATGCCTCCCACTTCTCAGAATAAGGGTTTTGATACACTGCACCCTCCACTGCTCAGCATGGAGGTGCGGTTGCTAGGAACGGGCCAACATCCACCCAGTAAGTTCACAGCAGTGACTCAGATCGGGTAGAAAATGACTCTGTGACAATTCTATGAAACCGAAAAGACAGCCCCTGATCTGCTACCTCCGGGGAAGGCTTGTGGTGACCACGGCTCATAATTTCAGCTCAAACTTCTGATTCCCCCAACAGCAAACCCAATTTTCTCCTTTCCCTTCCCTTCTCCCCCGCATCTGGTCATTTTTCTATGCTGACATGGGACATCGTCCCTGGAGTTCACGTTTCTCAAATTCCATTACGCTTGTTATTTTCTGAACCACTAGCCCAAATAGGAGGCTGGCCAGCCAACACTGTCTTCACAACCCAGAAGATTGTCTCCAGAAATCCTGGATAGTCACAGTTCTCCTCATATTTCTTACCTGGTGCCCAAAGTACCTGAGGGGCAGAGTATCAATAATCAGCCCAGTCCAGTGGAATCTGTCGGTTATTGGGGGTTGGGGGTGGGGGGAGGGTAGAGGAAGGAGGAAGTGAGAAAAGGTATATATAAAGTGAATTTAGTGACTATCACCATGTGCTTTGTGATGCTGCTGACAAAAATACATCAGGCAGGATTCTGGCAAAGATACTTATTTATTTCCCGGAGCTTACACTTCTGGGCTCTTTTAAGACAGAGCCAAATCCAGGGTAGGGAGGTCAGCGGAAGTTCCACGTTCCTCTGCAGAAAAATTCCAAGGCATTCAAGGCCAAGGGAGACCACTACGCACCTCCTATTTTGGGAGCAAATAGACACCAATGAAAGTACCAACCTCTCCTGCTCAGGTGAAAACTGGAAACACACCCCGTGTTATCCTCCCTTGTCTAACCAACACCCTCCTTTGTCCTTGAGGACTCCCTAAAGACACATTTTAATCATTTTTAAAACTTACCATTTTAATCATTCTTACGTACACAGTTCAGGGCATTAAGTACCTTCAGACTGCTATGTAACCATCGCCACCACCCAAAAATCTGCAGAATTTCATCTTTCTGAACTAAAACCCTAGACCCATTAAATACCTCCCCATCCCCCAAGCCCCCAGACCCTGGTAACCACCATTCTACTTTCGGTCCCTATTTTGACCATTCCAGGTACTTCATATAAGAGGGATCGGCCGGTATTTGTCCTTCTGTGACTGTTCATTCATTTACCACAATGCCTGCAAGGGTCAGCGTTTCCTTACTTTTTAAGGCTGAATAATATTTCATTATGTGGCTATACCACCCCATGTGTACCCATTCATTTCTCAGTGGATATTTGGGTGGGTCCCACTATTTAGCTAGTGTGTATAATAGGCTGTAAATATTGGTGTACAAATGTCTGTTCAAGTCCCTGCTTTCAGTTCTCTTAAGTGTATACGCAGAAGTGAATTCCACTGGTAATTCTGTTAAAATTTTGGAGGAACTGCCATATACTTTTCCATGACGGCTGAACATGGATTATTTTTCCAATAAATGTCAGCATATTCTCCACAATGTTATACTCTACCATTTTTAAGCACTTCTCACTTTTCTCAGTCAAGGAAAGATGAAGTTACCTATTAATCCCAACGTGGGCCTTCACATCCAGGATATTGCAAACAGGACAATAGACACGAAAGTGACTCAAGGGTAAAGTGCATGGAGTATTCTTGTCCAATTATAATTTGTGGTACACCAAAAGGCTGTCTGGTGGTCTTTCTGCCTAAGACGCTTCCTTCCCCTGCAGATTAGTGGTCCCAAAATAACTTTCACTGCCCTTTCTTCAACTGTTTTCCCACTTCCTGCATGAGATGGAACAAAGGAAAATGGGTATCTCTAAAATATCACACAAATACATTCTGAGTAACTATCCCATCTTTAACCATGGGATTTGAACTTTAAAAAAAATTTTTTTTCATTGATTTTAGAGAAGGAGAAAAAGGGAGACAGACAGACAGACAGAAACATCTATGTGCTGTTCCAGTTCTTTATGCATTCATTTGTTGTTTCTTGGATGTGCCCTGACTCGGGGGTCAAACCAACAACCTTGGTGTATCAGGTCAATGATCTAACCAACTGAGCTACCCAGCCTGGGGTATTTGTGGAATTTGAAAAGAAGAAGTGATGACCAAAATTTTAGTTTTGAACATCCACTGGGCCACCATGGAAATTTAACGTGTGTTAGAGAACCACATCATAAACATCATTATCATTGTTTTTGTTTTACTGGGGGAGGGGGGAGAACTGCACAGAGATTACAAATTATATGCAAGCTGAACACAGACCACATTTCATTAAAAAAGGTCTGGCAGGCACAGAAAAGAAACCCCCACAAGGGATGCTAAGGCACATTGCCATTTAAGATATTAACTTCTCAGACAGGTGATGAATCACTCTGTAGGTTGACACTATTCTATGTAGGTCACCTTCAAGGATTTTGCATCTCTGGTGCAAAGCCAAAGTCTGCCAGTTAATCATCCTAGGAGGACAGTGTGACCAGGGTAGATAAAAACTTTTTAGTCCCCTAGCTGGTGGCTCAGTGGATAAGGCGCCAGCCTGCAAACCCTAAAGTTGCTGGTTCGATTCCCCAGCCAGGGCACATAACCAGGTTGCAAGCCAGGTCTCCAGCCAAGTCCATGGCTGGAGGCAGGTGAAAGGCAACCATACATTGGAGAAAAAAAACAAACAAACAACTTTTTAGGTGTGCATGCACGGGTTAGAAAAAAAAAAAAAAGAAGTTGCTGGATACCATCCCAGAGATTTTGATTTTGCTTCCTTTGAAAATATTTTGTGAGGTAAAAATTTACGTTGCCTTTAGACCCTGGCATGGTGGATCTTTCAGAGACACTGAATCTTCTTCTAAAAAGTCACTCAGAAGTTCTGCTCCCTGGCTTTATGCTTTTGTTACCAGAATGTATCAGAGGAAAAAAAGTGTTTTTCTGACCTGACTTCAACCCTAACTCAAGAACTAAAATCTTGCAGGAAGAAGCTCGATTTCCACTCCACTTCTTCAATTTGACACGCACATGGTTAGATAAGACCATGTTTCCAGAATGAAAACCTGGACCATTTTAGGGCATCAGCATTCTTCCTGGCTCACCACAGGCCACCTGGAACTGTCATCTCCAGTTCTCGTTAGCTTTGTAATTAGAGAGGAGGGAGCCTTGGCCTTCCCGGACCGAACACTGTGGTTTTACCCATTGGCAACTTTCTCTACACATCTATGATGTTCCATCAATCGTTTCTGATTGTGTGGTGGCACAGCTCTAAGACTGGAGCATCCAGGTGAAGGTAGAGAAGACCAGGAGAGGAATCTCCGGTCACCAGAGACCTGCCCTTGTGACCCCATGGCTTGGTGTTCCTGTCAACTGCATGCTCACACTCTCTCTCTTCCGTTCAGTGTTTTCTTGGCAAAAATATGGCTTCCCCCAAAAAGCCGTCTGCCAGAGCTTTTGGCAGGAGCAAAGCGAACATGAAAAAGTCTAGGCATTGATGGTTATGATTCTTAGTGAAAAAGGGTGACCTCCCCTAACTCTAAGATGGTACCAATATTCTTCTCAGGATCCTAAATTACAAGGAACTTTTAAAACATAGGTAAATTTAAGGGCAAACTATATTTACTAATGTTATGTATAACTTTTACATGACTGTTCAGTCTGAAAAGGTGACTGAAGTTTTTCAGCTCATGCCTTACTGCACACACTATCGTGGGTGACAATTCTGGGGGATGAGACAGTCTTGAGATACATCCCTCCTGAATGGCCAGCATCCTGACTTATTGTGACCATGCATCCCTTCCTCCCTCTTCTTGCTGAGCATCTTTTAATTCCACTGTGAGAAGATGATTCTTACTTTAAATATTTCATGTTGTGGTCCCCAAATGGACACTTTTCATCCGTGTCTCCCTCCTTTGAATTCAGAAAACGTGGCAGTTGTATTTGTAATATAAGACACACACTAGGTTTGGTAAGAGCAGTGCACGCCTTATCTTATCAGAGCCTCTCAGGGAGATACCACTACTATCTGTGTTGTACAGATGCAGACGCAGAGAAGGGAAGTAACTTGCCCCAGCTCACATGGCGGGCAAGTGCCAGAGCCAGGAATGGGTACAGGGCTATCGAGCTGTACAGACGGGACCCTGCTGTCACAAGAGAGTGATAGCGGAATCATCCGCTAGTGTGGGTTGCAGAGAAGAATAGTTAGCAAACACACAGATAACTTTTTACTTTCCAAATTCTATCGCCCCGCTCTGCAAAGTACTATCTGCACAACCTTGAGCAACGCTTGGCTGTGCTCTACACTTCTGTGTCTCTGTTTCTTCGTCTGTAAAATGAGGATAACAACAGAACCCGCCTGACAGGGTTGCTAGGTGGATTCAATGAGTTAGCATGTGTTAAGCACTGAACACTGTGTCTGGCACGTGAGAAGTGTGAGTACCTGTGAGCTTTCATTCTTACTTCAACTTCTCAGGCCTCAATTAATCAAAAATCAGCACTTCTCAAAATATGGATAGAAAATGCTCCCCAATGATGGATGCTGTTAATACCGAATTACAGTACGAATTGGAAACTGGGGAGCTGATCCCAAATGTCAAGTTGCTTGGCCAATTGACCTGAATATTTACACAAATAAGCCTTGATTCTCTCCTAGAAGGAAATTACAGTCTAGCGGTAGGAAGAAATAGAGTGGATTTTAATAAGATGTGGGATATTGAAAGTGCTAAATAAAGGTATGGGTAATTTTCTTTAAATTCTCTTGAACATATCCCTAAGTGTAGCCGCAGATAATGACTTCCTCCCAAAGAACACAGTTCGGAAAGAGGAGGCAGCATGGGACAACTTTACAATGGAAGACCCTGACAGACACAGCCAGCTGCTCAAGGTCAACATCGACAGTGATACTCATGTTGAGTGAGAGTATGTGCCCTTGATATGATGTGGTGATAATGGCACTTGACCTCCATAGTCTTCCTTCCCAAATCCCAAAATCCCAGTCAACATGAGATAAAGAGAAGACAAATCCCAATTAAGACTATTCTACCAAATATCTGACCACTGTTCCTCAAAATGGTCAAGAACATCAAAAACAAGGAATGTCTGAGCAACTGTCACAGCCATATGGCCAAACAGACCTGACAACTAAATGCAACGTGGTGCCCCGGATGCGATCCTGGAGCAGGAAAAGAACATGCGGTAAAAACTATGGACTTTAGTCAGTAATAACATTGGTTCATGGGTTCTGAAAAATGGACCACGCTCACGTAAGATGTTAACAAAGAAACTCTGCATGGACCAATTATGGGAATTCTGTACTAACTTCACTACCTATAATAACTTGTCTCTAAATTCCAAGCTATTTTTAATTGAATTTATTGGGGTGATACTGGTTAATAAAACTATCCAGGTTTCAGGTGTACAATTCTGTAATCCATCATCTGTACACTGCATTGTGTGTTCACCACCCAAAGTCATGTCTCTTTCCATCACCATTTACCCCCCCTTCACCCTCTCCTGCCTCCTCCCGACCTTTTTTCCCTCTGGTATTCACCACACTGTTGTCTGTCTACGGGTTGTTTTATTTACTTATTTTTCAACCTGTCCCCCAACCCTTCCCTTCTGACATCTGTCAGTCTGTTCCTGGCACTTATAAATCTGTTTCTCCTTTGTTAGTTTATGTTGTTCATTAGATTCCACATGTAAGCCCTTCTTTGTCTCTGTTTTAAGGCCTGTCTTGTCAGATATTAAGTATTGCTATCCCCAGCCTTTTATTTTTTTCCATTTTCATTTGCCTGAAATATCTTTTTCCATGCCTTTACTTTTAATCTGTACCTTTTATTCTGAGGTGGGTCTCTTGTAGACAGCACATATATGGGTCTTGTTTTCTTATCCATTCAGCTATCCCGGCTTCTAATTGGAGCATTTAAGTTATTTACATTCAAAATGATTATTGATAGGTACATCTTTATTGCCATATTATTTTTAACTATGTTCTTCCTCCCCACTCCTCTTCCTTCTTCTCCATCTCCTTCTCCCTCTCTTCTTCCTCCTCTTCCTTTTCCTTCTCTTCCCCTCCTCCTCCTTCTTTGAGAATAACCTTTAACATTTCTTGCTATTCTGGTTTGGTGGTAACGAACTTCATTAACTTCTTCTTGTCCGGGAAGCTCTTTAACTGCCCTTTAATTCTAAATGATATCTTTGCTAGGTAGAACAATCTTGGCTGTAGGTCCCTGCTTTTCATCACTTTGAATATTTCATGGTCTGAAATGTTTCTATTGAGAAATCAGCTTACAGTTTTATGGGAGCTCCCTTGTAGGTAACTGCCTTTCTCTTGCTGCTTTTAGGATTCTCTCTTTGCCTTTAACTTTTGCCATTTTAATTATGATGTGTCTTGATATGGGCCTATTTGGGTTCACCTTGTTTGGGACTCTCTGCACTTCCTGGACTTGTGTGTTATTTGTGTTATTCTCTTTCAGTGGGTTAGGGAAGTTTTCAATCATTCATTCTTCAACTAGGTTCTCAAACCCCTGCTCGCTCTTTTCCTTCTGGTACCCTTATGATGTGGATGTTGGTACACTTTATGTTGTCCCAAAGGTCTCTTAAACTATTCTCATTTAAAAAATTCTTCTTTCTTTCTCCTGCTCTGATTGTATGTGTTCTGCTACCTTGTCTTCCAAACCGCTGATTCAGTCTTCTGCTACATCCCACTTACTGTTTACTCCTTCTAGTGTATTCTTCATTTCAGGTATAGTATTCTTCATTTCTGACTGGTTGTCTTTTATGGTCTCCATGTCCTTTTTCACAGGTACTATCTCTTTAAGTTCTCACTGATTTTATCCATTCTTCCCCTAAATTCCTTGTGCATCCTTATAACCATTGTTTTGAACTGTAAGTCTGGTAGATTGCTTGCCTTCCTATCATTCAGCTCTTTTTTTCTGGAGATTTCTCCTGTTCTTTCACTTGGGGCATGTTTCTTTGTCTCCCCATTTTAGCTGCCTCCTTCTGTTTATTTCTGCGTATCAGGTTGATCTACTATGTCAACGAGCCTTGGCTTGGCAGGGTGGCCTTATGTAGTAGGTGTCCTGTGGGACCCAGAGGCACAATCTCCTTGATCACCTAAGCTAGGTGTTCCAGGAATATCCCTTGTATGGGTCATGTGAGCCCTCCTGTTGTAATTGAGTCTTAAATGCTATTGGCCTATTTGTGCATGGGGTCGACCCTCAGGCCGGCTGACTGTGAGGATCAACCATGACCCAGTGTACTAGCTGCTGTGCAGGTACTGTCACAAAGCAGAATTCACCTCAGCAGAGTCCGGGACCTACTGAGAGCTCCCTTTGGGTGTGCCACTTTGGAAACTAATTGGATCCTGCGCTGATGTTTTCTGAAACTCATCCCTGGGTACATTGGTCCCGGGGCCTCTTGGGAGAGACTGGTACAAGCTATGTCAGGCGCTGCCTGCGATCAGCCTGGTTAAGCTCACTGGAGCTACAAAGCAATCCAGTCTGCGGCTGCCTCTGCTGGGCCTGGGTGTGCGTGGGAAGGAACAAGCTGCGTGCCAAAACCGGCTTCCACCAGCGCAGAGCCCAGGGGAAGGTCAGCAAAAGGCCTAAGGCTCCCCCCGATCCGCCTCCACCTGCCTCCGGCTGCCAGCTGCCTGCTAGGCTCAGTCGCTGAAAGAGCCTCTGGAAACAGTGAGTTTCCAGGTAGGGTGAGCGGTGTTCACCAGATTGATAGCCGGTTCAGCGTCAGTGCTGGGTCTGAGGCTACTCAGCAGAAGTTCCAGGATAAAAGCGGTCTAGCTGCCACCTGCTGGGTCTCGCAGGATCTTAGGAAGTCAAAGTCTCAGTCTTAGGCTGAGACAAAAAGAGTTTAGCAGGCCCAAACAGCCCAAGAGATGGACACGTGAAGGGCAGGCTTCGCAATAGTCTGATGTGCAAGGGGAAAAACTACCTCTGTCCTAGCAGCACGTCACTCAGTCTGTCCCAGATTTGGCCGGCACCTCGTGGAGAATCCAAGTTTGGCAGGGCAGGGCTCCAGGAGTCAGGAGGGTGGAGCTAGTGGATCTCCCCTGAGGGGTCAGGCCAGGGTTCAGGTGAAGGGAATGGCCCCTGCCCCAGAGTCATGCAACTCAGTCACTAACGGCCCTGAGTTTGCCCAGCCCTCTACACCCCAGGTGCAGGCAGCTGACTCCCCTTCAGACTGAGCTCTGTCGGGTGGGGCTGTTGCGTTCCCCCAGGCTGATGCCTTAAGGAAGGGCATGCTCCAGCCAAGAAAGATGGTGTCTGCAATGTGGGAGAATGACTCAGCAGTGGGGTCCCAGAGGCTGTCCCCTCAGCTTTCCCCTCAAAGCCACCACTTCCAGTCTCTCCTCCCATGACTGTAGTCACTCCGCCCTCCCTCCACTGGAGCCCAAGGTGCGTAGCTGCAAAGGAGATTTTGTGCATTGGCCCTCTATAGGCTGGCTGTGCCTCTAGCAGGCCTGCCTCTCTCCCTGATGGACCTAATTCCTCTAATTTTCACAGCCAGATGTTATACGGGCACCTCTTCCCAACTCCGGTGCTCAGGACTGGGGGGCCTCCTGGGGGGGGGTGAAACCCCACACCCCTCAGGGGGAACTTCAGCAGATGAGATAGCCCTCCGGAATCTCAACCACCAGCCATGGGAGCAGAGCTAGCTTTCTTCCTGTCTCCGCACTTCCTACCAGCCTCAGTGTGGTTTCTTCTGTAAATCCTTGGTTCTCTCTAACGCTATTATTAAATTAAAAATGCATTATAAGGACTTTTGAAATTTCTATTCAACAGCCAACTCAAAACCTCAAGGACCAGGTATGGCATAAATTCACCTCCGGTTTTCTCGGGATCAGTATGGTTCAGTGAGTCCCATAACCTGTCTGTGATCTGTCTTCTGGAAGAAGTTTGAGCAGACATTTCAACCCTAGTTATGGAACTTCCAAGCCCACCCCAGTGAAACCTGCCCCCACTGCCCCCTACTATGACGGAAAGCCCCCATGATTATCTCACGACCAGCGCTAATTCAATGCTGGGCACCCACAAGGCCTGTGATTCAAAGTCCCACCTGATGGGCTGTGTGTCCAAAAGCCCTGCCCATCTCCCTAAGATATGTTGTTGTACCTCTTCTGTGCCTCACGACCACACCCCATTCCAACATGGTATCTCCCCAAGTTGATGGACAACTTAAGTCAACTTCAAATGTATCTGAACTCATCATTCTCTATTTCATTCCCAAGTGACATGATGATGAAAACTGTGAGCTGGTGTTTTCTCAGCAACTACACCTTTTCATTCCCCACACCTGTGTGCAATGCGGTCTGTTACCCAAAGAGCAGTTGCGGGCTTGCCTGAGCCTGCCAGCAAAGAAACAGGCCCATTATAGGCTTCTAGAACGCTACCCGTGGAGCTCAGGCTTTTGAGGCGACTGCTTCTGACTCATACTGAAACTTCCAAGGATCAAGGACTTTTAGCTAGTGCTACACAATAGCTACATCGCATCGACCACATTCTGGGCACGTTCTAGGCACAGAGAAGGGGCATGGGGGAAAACAGAGAGGAGGCAGACAGGAAGCCTTTTTCAAAGGCATGTGCCATCAGCAGGGAAATATGACAGAAACCTCACTGTCAGCACATGCAGAGCCACTCTGCACTATCTGACTGGCTCTTGGACGAGTGTTTTACACGTATCTCTTACTCGATGCTTGAAAGCGTCTTCTGAGGTGGTTGTCTTTATCTCTGCTTTATAGGATGAAGACAGCAAGGCAGCCAGCTGTGGACTAGCTTTCAAGCAACAGAGCCATGATCTGAAACCTGGACCCCTGGCTGTTTCCACGGGTGAGAAAAAGCCATGGTGTCACGGGCCAATGTGGGGAACCGGGAAGGCCAGCGAAGCAAAGTGCAGGCAGTTTCTATAAGCACATTACCTGGGCAGGTGAGGCCCAAGTTTCCGCATTTCTAACATCGAACATCAGGGACATGGGTGATGCTGGTCCACAGACCACACATTGGGTAGGAGCCCTGACTTTGCCACAAAGGCCATAACTCATGGCCCATTCTGTGTGAAGAAGAGGCCGGTCTCATTAGACTGACATCTTGGGTTGAAGGGAACAAACACCAGACTTAAATTCAATGGTGTTAATCTGTCTGGAAAGGGTATGAGAAAGTACTATAATTTCTTATTAATTCCAAAGCATCATTCCTCAGCCTTTCTGAACCCATGGCCCTAAGATGCTTCTTAGTCCATCTTGCCCCTGCTAGGCAAGAAGACTTGTCCAGTTTTATACCCTTTGCATTTTATACAGAAAAAAATTAAATTGATACACTTTATCAAATTACAGTCTCTCCTTCGCTTCTAATGCATATCCCTTCTATATGTTGCTGACCCACTGCTGAAAATAACGGAACAGATGTCACAAAGAAAAGTTAATGTAATATAAAAACAAGGACTGCCCTTCATAATCTAACTGTATACAGGACCCTAGAATGAATCTGCTTATTATTAGCATGGGATCTAAAGCTAGGACCTCTTTCATAGGTATGTCCATATATAAATAAATACATTACAAATTCAAATCCCTATAGCCTCATAAATGAATACGTGACCCTGTTTAGGAAATAATGCCCTGGTTTGTAACTCCGAGGTTACCTCTAGGTAAATAAATGTCATCCCAGACACATAAGACAGTGTACTCTCCATGCCCTACCCCCAGGGGTCCCCATCTACTTGGTGGACCCACACGGGTTTAATTTTAGTAGATATCGAACCACCTTGGCAATAGGAGAGGGGGAGATGTTTTCAAACGCCCCTGTTCCACAACATCAGGTTTATGTTCCTTGGGATAACTCACGTTCCACACGGCTTCTGGAATGCAGCCCCGTCAAAGAGTCAGTGTGAGGTCTGGGCCTGAGGTTTACGGATGCGAAGAGCTGGGGATGAGCAGGTGAGAACACCCAGGCCTTCTGCTCCGGGATCTGCGACCCAGCGCACGTGACCCACAGAGTACCAAAGACAGGCGCTCACTGCCCTCCACACAGGACGCAGTCAGACCTGACGCACTGAAACCCAGGAGAGCGATTCAAGGACAGAGCTCCTGACAGTAGCTCAGCCCCCAGACCCCGAAGGCAGGGAGGCCTCTGCAAAGAGGACCAGAAGGTCCATGTCACATTTCCACATCTTCCTACAAGAAGTAGCTCCCACCCGCAGTGTTTTTACAACCCAGTGTGATGTCGTTCTTCTCGCCAGAATCTCCACCTCAGCAGGTTTACAAAAGTGCAAATGTGTCAGGTTTTATACCATAATTAGCTCCTTTTTAAAAAAAAAACGTATAATTCACATTTTAAATTGCCGAATGAAGCTGGGGTGGTACAGCTAATCAGAAACTTGGCTTCTGCAAACTAAGAATAATTGAGCTCCTTAATAAAATAAAATTAAATGTAAAGAATTGCCCTTATGTTCTGGTAATGAAGAAACCCGTATGCAAATGAAAATAATCCAGGCTCCAACCCCCCAGTCACTCCACACATCCATTCTGTTCTTCACTCTGGCAGACTGGAGAAGCTTCAAGGTCTTGCATCTCTTGTGGAAGAACCACACGTAACCAATATGGGGTCACACACCGAATCCTTCCTTTCTGGGGAAAAAAACCATTAAGGTGATCGCAGCTTCTCTCCCCCTCGTTGGTGAGTTCAGCTGAAATTTATCCACCTGGTCACCTTCCGATATGTGTTTCTAATGTGATAAAAACGAATTTAAAAGTCATTCTACACCAGCACAAGGTTCAGCGACATGGAAATCGTGACACGGGAGTCCTGCGGGGCAAGTGGACTCATTGCACACGACAAAATCTTGTTGGAAATGTGTTTTCGCTCTATTTCCCGAGCTCTGGGGAAGCAGAGTTAAGAAGCTAACTCCCGAGACGTGCTAGGCCAACCGCAGACTGTCGCAGGGCCCCTGTCTTCACACGTGGTGTCTATTAGGCCATCAAAGAAAACTGGAATGAGAGGCACAATCTTTGATGTTCAGTCTGCCACTCACTCGGCTTCCTGAGCAAAACATTCTGCAATAAGAAACTGAACTGTCACAGGAACAGTTAACAAGCTGGTTTACTACGTAAGTTTAGCCTTAAAACTGTGTCACCATTACATTAATAATTTCGAAGGAAAACAGAGCTCCGCGACTTCCAGATGAACCCTGCCAAACGCCGGGAAAACCACATTGTAGTTTTATTTTCTAGTAAGCGAGAAAAGTAACTTCACTAACCCAAGACCTAACTTTATTAAGGGGTCACTTTAATCCCGTTTCAAGTATGGGCAGGGGGTAAGTTTAAGTTTCACTCCATTGCCATTATGTTAACCCAATGAAGACATATCAACAGGATAGGAGGGAGCTCTACCCCCAAAAAAGACTTCTGGAAAGGTTGCATGTGACTCAATCCAGAGAACTTTCCCTTCGTTGCTTATTGATCCACATTTGCTACTGGTTCCTGTGTTTCCATTCTCCCCACCAAGCCTTATTGATCCACAGGCCACCACTGAAGTGTCTCCAGCACATTTGGAAGGAAATGCATTGAGAAGAATCCTTTTGTAATGTCAATAACCCTCCCCTTCCGTTTATTTACCTATTTAGTCAGTTTTCTTTAGCAAGTCCAGGTGAAAGGGGTGGTGAGACACACAGCCATCAACACCAGACACGTGGTGAAAAGTGCTCTAGATTTTAGCAACCCTTCCCTCTCTCATATATTGCCAATGGCCATTTTCCCCCAGAATCTGAGAAAACTGAACTCATAGGCCCTACCCTGGCACTTTGCAGAACACCAACCCTTTTGAAATCCACAGCCAACTATATACAACAGGACTCATGAGGACAGTAAGTGAAGGTGGGTTCCAGGTACGATGGAAACTCGTAAGAAAACAGCAGCAGCAGATCTGTTGCGGGTGTAGAGTGATCTGGGGGCTGATCAAGGGAAAACATGACCCGGAGAGTCAGTAACACATGAGCTTTACTGGGAGCATTAGGGGTGGGGACAGCTGGTCAGGGCTGCTGGGAGGGGCACGTCCCCAACAGGAGGAGATCATTCAGAGGCTGGGCTCTGGGTTCTCCATTCAGAAGGGAAGGAAGATGAGGGAGCTCCTGGCGGGGAGAGAAAATGGAGAAGAGACTCCCAGGTCTAAGTGACATCACTCAGCAGTGAGGCCAGGAATCTTCTAAGTCACAGAGCTCCAAAGGGCAGTAACAGCTTGGAGTCATAAATATAAGACTATCTGTGGCTGTAATACCACTAGTATTTTATCTTATAATCATAAAGCTCTATCTTGTCAATGGCCAGCATATGCTTGTAACTTCTCTGGGTATGCAAAGCAGGTAGGTCCTAAGTAGCTAAGCATCTGCTTGTTTGGGCTGTTTTTTTAAAACAATTGGATGTGTAAACATTTTTAACGGGCCAGAGGATTTTTTGAGCTAGCAGGTCTCAGCCTACAGTAAAGAAATAAAAACCCAGGGGCCAATATGCAGTGGCCACTTTGGGCTCTTCATAGAGGAGGGCATCTTCATAGAGGAGACTGAACTAGACCTTGAAGTCAACCATTGCTGGCCAAAAAAGGCGAGGGAAGGCAGAGGCCAGCCAGAAAGAACTGCAAAGGTAAAGGCACTGTGACATGGAAAATGTCCATGTTGTTCAAGGTGGGAAGCCAGGCCTGGAGGCTGACTAGGGGGGCTGGAAGCCAGGCCCTGAGGGAAAGAGGTGGCCGGAGAAGAGGACAGAAAGAAATGAGACCAGCACATGATGTGGCGCTTGACCAGACCAGTTCTGGAGTCCAGCTGTCCGGAGTCCGTTCTGATTTTACCCATTTTTAGCAGGTGCCATTCAGTAGGAGACTTAATCTCTCTAGCCACCATTCCTCCAGCTATAAATGAGGGTTATAAATAATACCTACCGCTATGCCAGCTACTCTGGCTGTTATCAGACAACCACAGTAATGGCTTGGCCTTTACTTGTACCCAATGCCAAGACTGACTTCATACCATTGGCTGCAATCAAAACATTGGATTATCTATAACCAAGACTGTGACCAGCCAGATCTGTGCTGGGAGAACGTGCACGGGATGGGGCAGAGGCCAGAGGCCAGGAAACCAGGAGACTACTGCAACTGTCCTAGCACAGGATGCTGAAAGCCTAAATTAGAACAATAACAGAAGGGATAAAATGAAGAAGAGAAATCCCCAAGAGATGTCTCAGGAAATATCAACAGGGGCTAGAAGGAGGAAAAGAAGAGGGAGAGAAGAAAAATGACAAGGACTTTGATGTTTCCCTTTCTGGGGATGTCCCAGTCCCTTGTCACCATGGCCTCTGATCTTTAAAAATAAGTGCCTTGGTAGAAAGAGGCAAGGCCATAATCTTGGAGCAATTTTTCCTAGGAGAAAAACGTCACTTTCCGATAGTGCATTTTTAAAAGGGTACAGGAGAAGACAAATGATGAAGGTAAAACTTGGCTCTGGAACGCATGAAGGCTAGCTAGAGGTCCATTAAATTAGTCTCACTGGGATTTATAGCAGGAAGGTAGCATCCGTCTTCCTCAACATTTTAATGAGTCCTAAGTCCACGTAATTTCTCAATGAACATCGCCACTGTGAAAGACTCCTGCAGAGCGTTTAAATCATGAATAAGGGTCTATGGAACAAATCCCTTCATTTATTCAACATGCTTCTCAAGTAGAAATAACTCAGCGTCCACATCCTGCCAGGTCCGAGGACTTTGAACTTGGGTGTGGAAAACCTCAAAGGTGAGCCAGGAGGCTGGCTATCTAGACTAACGCTTTGAGAACTCCTTGGAGATTCAAGGCATCTTCAGGGGAAGCTCACAAACAGTGAGTGGAAGGGGAAAAAGAAAACAAAACCAATTCTTAACCTACATTTCAAGGGAGTGAAACTTTTTTCTTCCCACACCAACTTTCCCTGCAATGTTTTAATTAAGACTTGGTGCTCTAGTCTCCCCGATTCCTGAATTGCCAGTGCCCTCACCAGCTTTCGTCTTCATTTCCGTCACACGGAATGGTGCAGGGTTACGGCCCAACCTCTAGGTACACAAAGCTGCCAGGTGAACATGGACATGGAGCAAACTGTGAAAGGGAACAAAGCACAGGCCAAAAATGGAAAGCAAGGGGGCAAATTAGAAAGTGAGGAAATGGAAAAATGTATAAGCTAAGCTCAGAAATGAGGATGCCCATGACTAGGATGAAATGGGTGGTGATGGTAATAACTAGCATTTATTGAGCACTCCTTTTTTTTTTTTTTTTTTTTTTTTTTTGAGATTTTATTTCTTTTTAGAGAGGGGAAAGGAGGGAGAAACAGAAGGAGAGAAAACATGGATGTGCAGGAGATACATAGATCAGCTGCCTCTTGCACACCCCCAACTGGGAACCTGGCCTGCAACCCAGGCACGTGCCCTGACTGGGAACTGAACTGACGACCTTTCGGTTCACAGGCTGGCGCTTAATGCACTGAGCCACACCACCCAGGATTAAGCACTTCACTCTTGAAAACTCAGTGCCAGCTGTCACCTGATGTCCAATTTCTCCTCTTTACATAGTAATAATTTTTAGTGGGGCACCCACTGAAAGCCTGAAACTTACTTTTGAATGATGTGGTCATATGACTAAGCTCGAGCCAATGGGATGAGACAGAGATATGGGCAACTTTCAGACCATGCCCCCCACTTCCCCTCTCCCCTTCCTGGCTGGACTGTAGAAACGATGGCAGGAACCGAAGCAGCCATCCTGGACCATGAAGTAGAAGGCACGTAGGAAGGCTGGCAAAGCAACAAGGTAAAGGAAGCTGGGTCCCTGATCGTTGTGTAACCTCCATAACAAGCCCTAAGCTGCCAGCTGGCTATACATAAGAGGAAAACAAAAATAAGCTTTCATCTCTCTGAAGCCACTATTATTTTGAGCCTCTCATTAAAACAGGTCCTAAGCTGTTTGAATCCACGTGCAGCCCAATAAAATAGGTCCTATGGTTATCATTATTTTGCCACAGAAGGTATGGGGTCAGCAAGAGCAAGTCACGCATCTAAGCTCTCACAGCGAAGCAAACGGCAGGGCCAGGCTGAACAAGGCAGCCAGATTCCGGGGGTCAGAATATGCCCCTTTCCTGCCATACAACCAGCTGACCTAACCAATGAAGGAATCTGACCAACTTTCAAAAATTTAGGCTGGGCTAAACAATCTCTCAGGCCAAGGCTGAGTAGACACAACTCCTTGGCTGTCCTTAGCCATTCTGGTTTTCAGGAGATGCATTTGTCCTTCTTCTCCTTCCCCTGATTTTGGGAAGCTTAGGCAGAGGGCCCTTTCCACCTGTCCACTTAAACCTCATTTCCTCGGCAGGGTTCGTCTGGGCGTTAAAGTGAAATGGGAATAATGCTACAGTGCTGCAGACACAGTTATTTCTGGACCGCAGCTGGGTCTCTCAACCCCACTCTGAGATCCTATAAACCTGGGGATATGCTTATTGCATTTCTTGACTTCCTCATCTTCTCGCTTCCCTTCCAAAGAGTGCAGTTCGTGCCAGTGGATTCTGTGGTATGGTGAAATTCAGAAAAAAATTGTGAAATCAGTCCTGGGAACACAGCGACCTGAGGAAATACTGTCAAGTGAATCAAATCAGAAACAACCAAGTCACTGGTCACTCCTGTTTCACAAGTTTTCAAAGTCAAGAATAAGGAAAAGGCCCGACAGTACCTAGAGGCAGGAGTGAATTGAAAATTCTATCTGGACACCACAGGGAAAGTAGGGTAGAGTCTGGTTCACTCACAAAATTTCCTTATGACCTGACATTCTCAGGACTGATTTCCAGGGCTCAGTTTTCCTATCCAAAGAGTGGCAGGCGGAGGGACAGCCCCTGGCTCCCCAGCCCTTGAGCTGCTGGGCTCCCCTGAATCCATGACAGTTCTACTGAACAGTTTTTGCTAAAGCAATTTCTTTCTATTGGGTTGGCTGAAAAATCCATGTGTTTTTTTTTCTGTAAAATAAAAGACACATTTTTCATTTTTGCCATTACCTTTATTGATTTGCAGATTTTGAGTATGTCAACTATCTTCCACTACTGGCTTCTAGTGGGTAGAGGCCAGGGGTGCTGCTAAATATCTTCCGATGCATAAGACAGCCCCGCAGCAAAGAATTATCTGGCCAAAATGTCAATAGTACAAGAAATTTTGCAAACCACTCCTGACACGGTCTATTGTCCCAGTACCTTCTCATACACTGCACAAATCTTCCTTGAGCTCCAGCTGCAGTTCCTTGAGTTTTTACCTTTCTTGAAATAATAAGTACGCTGAAAATGTTGTGTATTTTCTTTCAGCTTCGATATTAAAATAGCTGCACAAAAATTCACCGATTCTTTGTTTTGTTTTTTTAATGCACATTGGTATGACCGTTGTCACCATGCAACCTCACAAAATTGTTTTGAATGAAATTAAAGACAACTAAGCGCTACTAGAGAAGAAACTAAATGAACTTTGTGGCCTATCCAACATCTCTTCCAAGGACGAGTGAGTTAAAGGAGTTTTCACTCTCTCGCTAGTTTCACTGAAATTTTACTACGCCATTGGGCATCTGAAGAAACACCTGCTTTGGGTATCAGCCTGGGGGAAAGTATCTGGGGGTGAGGAAGCCTTTCACTTCCCTTCTTCTTGCTCACAGCTAAGGCAACGCCATCTTGCAGGGAAACTTGGCCCAAGTTTATTTGAAAAGAGGCTTCCCTGAAAAGGTACTGTGATTAAATAAGTTCCATGCTCTTTCGGCATGTAGACGGTGTTCAATAAACACTCACTGCAATTACTGGTGCTCTCATTGTCACCTGGGGACATGCCTGTGTGCAGCCATTAACTCCCCGCGGAAAATCAAAGTTTACCATCTCTGCGATAGAGCACAGAACTGGGGGTGCAGTTCTTCAGGGAATAAAACAGTTAAGGGTACATCTTAAACTGATTCCGTGCACACTAACTCTCAAGCTCACAGCTTAGTGCTAGAGAGCAAAGATGAAGGATAGTCCTACCTTCAAGGTTTCAAAGCCTAAGGCAGGTAAGAGACAGAAGAACAATTACAGGATGACTCATAAAGCTGTGACTCACAGAAGCTTTAGGAGTATCTGGAGGAAAATCCAAGTTCTGTGGGGAGAAGGGATAAAGGGGTGGGTAGGAAATACAGAGGGGTGATCTAGGAAGACCTCGGGCAATGGAGGTGATACCTATCCCGGGCTGGAAAGTAGGCAGAAGCCAGAACAAACAGGACCGCCCATGGGAGGTCTTCGATTGGAAATGTATCCCATAGGTCAAAGGCACCCATGTGTGTGAGTTTGTGTGGCTGCAGTAACAAAATAGCACAGAAAACAACAGAAAGTCGTTTTCTCACAGTTCTGGAGGCCGGAAGCCTGAGATTTAGGTGTCGGCAGGATCAGACTGGTGTCTTCTGAGCCTCCTCCCTGTGTCCACCAGCATGTTGTGCCATAACCATCTCTTCTTACAAAGATAGCCAGATTGGGTGAGGGCCACCCAGGTGACCCCTTTTATCTTAGTCACTTCTTTATGGACTCCATGTCCAAATACAGTCACTGTCTGAGGTCCCAGGAGTTAAGGCTGCAGCAGAGGAATTTGGGGAGGTCATGGTTCAGCCCACGACACCATTTTTCATGTTATTTGAAGGAGAGTGACATGGACAGGCTTTCCTTTTGGAAAGAGCACTCAGGTGGCGGCGAGGTGGATGGAATTGGGGAAGAGAGCCCCCTGGCAGGGCGCCAGTGGCCAACACTGGGTACAGTGGGAAGCTCAGTGGTTTTGCTCAGGAGATAAGCTCTTGTTACCCCATTGCAAATGCCTGCCACCCCTGCTGGGTTGTCAACCTGTCGATGCGGATTCTCAAACTGCTGTCCCGGCCTGGTCACCCCCAAAACCTGCCAGGACCTGGGAACTCCCATAAGGGTAAACAAGCAGTAGCGCAGCAAGCAAGAATAAAAAAAACCAAGGCGGCAGCAAATACCAAACACAAGTTGGGAGCCTTGATTCTCAAGGTCTGAGAATCAACCTTCCGAGGGGAAGAACAGCAGCTCCCGTGTCCCTGCTGGCCCGTCAAGACGCCTCTAACAGGCGCCCCTCACAAATAACGCCCCAGCAGGAAGCCCATTAACACCTCGCAGGGGCCACCCTCAGGTCCCCGCAAGAGAAACTTCAAAAGGCATCCCAGCAGCGCGGAATACCAGAAAAATCATCCATCAAGTCCACATCCCAGGAAGTAGCCCGCTGAACTGGGGGGAAGGAGTCAAACACATAAATTCAATGTCCCTGAGCCCCCATATGGCTCTCAATTTATTACCATGGAGGCCAACTGTGCTCCTTAAATTTAAAAAGGATCAAGGCCTCTATAAACAGTATATATTGTAGAACTACCTTCTGTATGTTGGGGGTGGGGAGGGGAGAAACACTTTAAAAAAAAAAAAGATATTTCTGTGAAAATAATTCCCCTTGCACTGAACTCTTTGCCTCAAGCGTTATCATAAAATCTAACTTGCTGGTCGGTCCTTTAATATATATATATATTATGTCAGCTACAATGACCAAGTGACTTTCTGATTTGTTGAAATTAATTTCTGAATCAGAGCTTCTCCCAAGGGGCTGGCCTGCCTGAACAATATGCTAATACTCAGGAGCATTAGGTGAAAATCTACGGCGTGATTTATAGGTTCAAAGCTTTCTCCTCCTACTTCTCTACAGACGCAAACACTTACTAACCCTCCGCTGCAAAAACACCTCATTCTCCATTCACCCCCGTCAAAGCAAAGGTGGAAAAAAAGACTGTATGAGAAGCACTTACATTGCTCAGGAGGGTGCTAGTGGTGCAATTAGTCCAAAGAGGCACCATCGACCATCCCATTTCCACCCGCTGAAGCTTTAAGTGGCCAAGATTTTTCTTTTCTTTTTGGAAACATCCAATCCCTTTGCTCCAAATAATCATCACAACAGCCAGGTTTTACAGGGTACTAACTGCACACCAGGTCTGCATTAAACACGTTGCAAACCTGTGATCCCACTTCATCCTCATAATCATTCTCCCAGGTGAATACTATCCCTATCCCCAGTTTAGAAAGAGGAAAACTGAGGCTCAGAGAGGTTAAGTGACTTGGCCAAGGTCATGCAAGGTGGAGAGTGGCAAAATGAAGATTCAAACCTGGGCTTGTCCTACCCTATGCCATGCCCTTCACCACTCACATTAATCCTGTCCCTGTGCTAATCTGAAAGACAGAACTCTCTGCCCCACAACTGGCCTTCAAGTATAATATATTTAGAAGGTGTTTCACACTTTAGTTTCCCAAGGTTCAAAAAGGAAATTCGAATATTAGACACTATGAGGCTTTGAAAAAAGGGAAAGCTTCTAAGAATTTCAATGGATACCTTAATGCATTTCTGCAGTCATAAGGTGTGATGTTTTTTTTTTCTTTTTTTTTCAGGATCTTGATTTCTTGTCTCTTTTCCTGTTTAATTACACAGGCACTTACCCTATGTTTAGAGTTATGCAAAACCTGAAACCCAACACCAGAACTTGGGTTTATAAAAACAATGAAAATGTCACAGCAGTCGCATGCCATGCTAAAGAGATGAGAACCAAAACAAAGTAAAAAGACGTAGGTGTTGAGTAAGAAGTTGACTTAATATTTAGGAGAACATTCTGCATCTTAGACCGCTGCTATCTGGAGGACAGGGATCCTATCTTATTTGACCTTTTTGTCCTTCGAGTCTAACACACAGAATTGACACATAGTAAGTGCATAATAACCATTTGCCAAAATAGAGGAAGGGTGATGGATGGATAGATGGATGGATAAATGGATGGATGCTTATACCAATGGTTAAAATGCCAAAAGGACCTGTAAGGAACATAGTCTCTCTATGCTTCTGTGTCTAAAATTGTTCTGTGGCCAGATACATATTTTTCAACAGTCCATCCTGGAATCAGGTAAATGCACAAGCCAGGTGCAGAACCCACTGGCTCAGCGATGGCAGGGCCACATGACAGGGCTAACTTCCACCATCCCCAGGGACGGGCAGACTGATGCCAGCAACTGCGCACTCGGTAATTGCCCACTCAACAAACACATGCTGAATGCAAATAATTTTTCTGGAAGGCAAGCCCATTTGTTGGCAACAGAACCTATTTGTGATCTTCTCCGTGTGTCCTTGCCATTGAGTCTCCGCTATAGTGGGACGCAGTGGATTCGCAAGGAGGACACACTGGGTTGGTAACTACTCCATAAACGAGTCCTTCTTTCTGTGGCGTCACTCCATTCCTACTGAGGGGTGAAGAAAACGAGGGCTTCTCTGGCTTCTGCCAACACTGCAGCGCTCTGCCCTCCCCCAAAAATGCAGCATGTGGGACAGAGTTTTACGGGGAGGCCTTGGGGTGGGGTGCAGAAAACCCATGTGAGATTCCAGAAAACACTTCTACAAGGGGTGTGGGTGCTATAGGGTTCCCAGAGCACTAAAGAGCCAAAAAAAAAAATGAAAGGGAAGAAAGGATAGAAGGAAGGAGAGAAAGAAGAGAGGCAGGGAGGGACGGAGGGAGGGAGAATGAAGAAAAGAAGGGAGGAAGGAAGGAAGGAAGGAAGGAAGGAAGGAAGGAAGGAAGGAAGGAAATTACATACAAATGGCCATGTTAAACATAGAGAGAAATAACAGGTACATAAACAGCAAAAACACTGAGTAATACAACAAAACATTCCTTATTCAATAAGATGACATGGCTCTGGTTTTACACAGCATTTTCACACCAAATAATACTTCATTGGGGAACACTGAAGAAAGGTGTGTGCACCTCTCATTTTACCATTAAGGGAAGGAGCCAAGGCTCGCAGACTTGTTTCAGGTCACAGCACCAGGAAGTGGAGAGGGACACATTTCCTATCCCAGCCTGATATATTCCTCACTGCTCAACAGAAACATGGCAGTCCTCACGTGCAGGGCCAGGTTGTACCCAGGTAAGTTCCTAGCTGGGAACAGTTACCATCCTATAAAACTTCCAGCCATGGACGGGGTGGGGCCAGAATTTAAGTCGGCGTCGCTGGTTCCACAAAGGCCAAGCTTCTCCAGAAAGTGCTAGACAGAGCTCTCCCAGTACCATGGGCCAGAGGAGGGGAGGTGCTGTAAGGAGAGGGCCAGAGAGAAGAAACCTCACCCACCCATCTGAAACCCGGCCTGAGACTGCGAACTGACTCCCACCACTCCATCTTAAAGCTACCTCAGAAACAAATTTCTCTGTCTAGAGAATAAACCCAGGGGCACCTGAATGGAAATAACCCAGTTGTCTTAAGGAGAACACCTTTTTAAGGGTGAAAGTGTCCGTTTCTAATTAGTGAAGCATCACAGGCTCTCTTATTAGACAATTGTTTTAATGGTCTCATTCCGCACCCCAGTGGCCCCACCACGTAGAAATAGCTGGCTGTGAAAACAGAGCCCAAATCAAGCATGAAAAAAATGGCCTGAATATTTAAATCCTCAACTCATTTACATACCACCATTTTGCTTTTATCAAAGATGATTAGAAAAAAGCCCCCGCCGGGTAGGACAATTGGTTGGCGCATCATCCCAACGTGCCAGGGAGGTGGGTTTGATCCCTGGTCGGGCACATGCCAGAGTCAACCGGTGGATGCATGGGTGGGTAGAACAATAGCTCTCCCTTTTTCTCCCCACCACTCTCTCTCTCTCCCTACTCTCTCTCTCCCTCAAATCAATACATTAAAAACATTTTTTAAAAGATTTATTATTTTTAGGGAGGGGAAGGGAGGGAGGCAGAGAGGGAGAGAGACATCAATGTATGGTTGCCTTTCACCTGCCTCCAGCTATGGACCTGGCTGGAGACCTGGCTTGCAACCTGGTTATGTTGCCCTGGCTGGAAATCGAACCAGCGACCTTCGGGTTCGCAGGTCGACCCCTTATCCACTGTGCCATCAGCCAGGGCTCCTAAAAATTTTTTTTCACTAATTAGAAAAAAAGAAAACCTATTTTGCAGAGGTTCCCTAGGCATAGCTGGGGATCAGAAGCAGCATTAGGAAGCTGCTTAAAATGATGGGCCCACCTCTGGAGATCTGAACGAGTGCGTGGCCAGGTATCTGGTGCTGGGGGTGCTGTTGTTTCAAAGCACCCCCACCCCCCGTAATTCTGATGATCAGCCTGCTGGAGAACCCTTGCAGTACACCTGCACAGATCATCCTAGAGCAAAGGCTGTCTGGACAGCACCCATCTCATTTTGTAGGCCCACCAAGTACCAAGCAAGGAGGGGAGCTTCTTCCACACGCCATGTAATCTCACATCATCTTTACCACACCTTCCAGGTTGGCACATTATACCCACGTACAGGTAAGAAAACCAGGGCTCGGTGGGATATACAGACTCGCCACGGAGGTTTGAAAACACAGGCTTTCCCAGCGAAGTCAGCTCCACGCTCCTGTGGTGCCCAGAAAAGTCTCTCCCGAGGAAAAGAGCCAAAGCAAGTGCTTAGCACAGAGACCAGAAATGGATTTGAGTGACTGGCGCTGGTTCAAGGAATGTCTTGATTGAGTTTCTTATATTTGATAAATATAGCTGGGAAAGGAAAGCCAGTGGAGACAAGCACCCCAATTTTATAAGCTCCAGTAGAGTCACATTTCCTGTGTGTAAGAAGAGCGCTAAGATCCTGTCTGGCTGCGATTTCACCACCAAGCAGGACTTAGGCCAAACGGGCTTATCCAGCAGCTCCGCCAGCCATGGCCTGGATGTCCCCATCACCAACCAGGAGAGAAGATGAAGGCAGAAAATGCCCACTGGCAGGGAAACAGGATACAGACAATTCACCGGGCTGGGAGAAAGAGAGCCCCGGTTCGATCCCCACACCCATTTTCCCCCCAGAGTCCACGGAACCAATGATTCACCCTGGGATGCCCCGGAGGCAGACCCCTCACGTCTCCACCCAACACATCATCCCTGCCCCGGACGCTCTCAGGACAGCAGCCACGGCCTGCTTTCCTGGAATTAGGCCAGGGCTAAGCGTCAGGAGAGGGAGGTTTCTATCCAGTTGTCCCACTGACTCAGTGTGTCCTGGGGAAGTCAGTTCATGCTGGGCCTGAGCTTCTCAAATGCAGAGGGGGAAAAAGGGAACGAGGCCACCTTTGGATTCCCCACCAGCACTGACCATCTTGAAAACCTAGACCCTCAGCAGCAACCAGGCAGGCAGGACGAAGTCTGCAGGGAGACTTCCCAAGACGCTGACCACAGAGAGGCTGCAGAAGGGAGGAAAGCCCACCTGCCTGTCGTCATATTTCCCCGGGCTCATCTGCACTGGTTACGCCTTGCAAGGATGCATGTAGGTAAGAAGGAAGTGGTTACGTGGGACAATGCAAGGCTAGAAACCCAAACAGAACGTTTGCCTTAAAAACCCCCCAGACTTGCATCTAATGGTCAATCTCCCCATCTTCCTCTGTCATTCACTCACTGAATAAACGCGTACGAGCAACAGCACAGGAAGCTGGGGACACTGAGGTCAACTATGATCATCATCAGCCTTATTATTACTATTATTTAATTAAAGCAGCGGGAGACAAGAGACATGTCTAAGTCATGCTGGGATTCCCGTACCAGATGAAAAAAAAGTCCACCAGCAAGATTCAGAACATGTCCAGTTTTTCTTTCCCCCTGCCTCCGGCTCACATCTTCCAACCAGGCAGTCAACCTCAGAGCAAAAGGTCCACAGCCGCTGAAGCCAAAAAACAGACAGAGGTAGACATGCAAAGGTCAAGGGCTCCCGTGGGAATCCATACCCCACCCCCAGCCCCCGAAGCTCAGGGCCCCGACGGAGTTACACCCACACGTCGCCACCCTGGCATCCCATTGCCGTGCTCCTTCCTCAGAAAAAAGGTCCTATCACGGGACAAACTCGGAACATCCTAAGACTCTTCTTCGACAAGTGCTTTGGAATTTCAGGCAATGGAACCATCTGTCCTATAGTAAACCCAGGGGAGGGGAAAAAAAAAAACCACCACGCAGTTGGCTAAGTACTGGCAGCAGCGTAACGACTAGCCATGTACTAACTAGCCTTTCTTAGTACTCGCAACCACAACTACCATTCCTACCCTGCCAACTGGATTTCACCCGGCTATCCTGGGGCTGTGCAAGGCCGGGTGAAATCAGCCAAGTGGGTATTAGGCCTGTTTCACTGGATGAGGAAACTGATGCTTAGCAGCAGTTCTGAGACACCCTGGAAGGTTGACAGCTGATAAGCTGTAACGTTTTTTTTTTTTTGCTACTTCACCCCTTCCTTCCTGTTGCATGGCTGTGCAGAGACAATGACTCCTGTGGCAAGGTTGCCCCCTTTTCAGTTCTGATGCCCGCAGCTGGGAATGACAGGTAAGGCAGGAGGAGCTCCTGGACCCCGATGGAGTCCCCTTGTCTTTTACAGCTGGGCCTCCTCAACTAAACACACACACACACACACACACACACACACACACACGATGCAATAAGTTCCCTAGGAAAAACCTGACTGGTCCTTTAAGAACCTACCCTGCACCTGCAGGAGAAACTCCAATGCAACCAAGTGCACGGGCTTTGCCGACAGTTATCAGAACAGCTGTCCTGGTCCTGCGGCAGGGAATCTTCACATCGAGGCCAACCCACCACAACCACGTTTCGACGCTGCAGCCTCGGATGAATGGAAATACGCCCGTGAGCTGAGCAAACCCAACAGGCGCTCACGCAAAATGCTGGTGTGTCAAGTCAAACCTCATAACCGGTAATTACCCATCAAGCCAGGGCCATAATAACAGGCTCCTTGGGGGTCTTCACGGGAAGGCATGGTTACTACCGAGGGAGTTGGAGTGGACAAGTATGATGAAAGCCTTGGGAGAGAAGTGGTCCCCTCGCTCAACCGCCCCGCGTGGTTGTCCCTAGGCACGGGTGACTTCAAGTTCGCTTGAGCAGACTTCCATTGAGTACGCCGTGCCCTCCTCTAATTTTAAAGGAAGTCGGCTTTAGATAGGATCTGAAAGGTGCTTCCTTTCAAAACGGCTGCAATTAAATGAGAAAAACATTAATTTGTACCCTCGTGGTAAAAGGGCTTCCTGGAAATTCCTTAAAGGAAGTCTGTAATTGATAGTCTATACGTCATATAAACACAGGGGAAGGGAGGGTGGGAGGGAGAGAGAGGTGGAGAGAGAGACAGAGAGAGAGAACTCAAGATCTGCTGCATTGGGCCTCCAATCTCTTTATATCAGCTCCAATTCTATAATGCAACTGAAGAGAGAAGAAAGCGTTAAAAATGTTTTTTCTTAGGAACACAATAGTTTCTATTAAAATGCATAACACCATCTTTCAAAAGATGAAAGGACTTAGTAGAAACACTATAAACCTCCGTAATCACACAGTAAATTGTTTCTTTTATTCAAGGCAAATTAGTATCAGATCATAGAAAATAAGCCCTCCCAACACATCCTCCTGGATGCCACATTCATTACGCAGCTTGGGAGACTTCAGGTTGACTCTTGGGGAGAAAGAATGGTTCTAAGTACCTTCCCACTCATCCTCAAACCCTGTCTCATTGCCGGAATTGCTTTTCTCACAGGTAGCACATACATGATTTTCTGATGTCCCTTTTCTTCACGGGAACCACCACACACAGGGTGAGGGTCAGGCTCCGGATGGATGAGTAACTGTGACAGTGTGTCTGCCGAGGGCCCTCCTGAATGTTCCCAGGATATGACGGACAGATCTTACGAGTCTGAGGGGGGTGTCCTCGCCAGAGTCTTGATGAGAATCCAACTGAATCCGCCACAGAGGCAACTGACAAACCTCCTAACGTCCCTTACTGTGCCCCCATGAAGCCAACTCGCTCACACTGATGAAGGAAACAGAGCATGGACATGTGTGTCCATCTGAATCTTCCCTGCTACCCACAGGCCCAGGCATGCAAATGAATGGCAGCTGGCTGACTCAAAGAGGGGTCTTGACTTGTATTTACCACCAAAGTGACCTTAGATCCAAAGTGATCCAGCGGGGGAAAAACATGAATACACGTAGTAGGGATTCTGGAAAAGCCAGCCACTCCATTAAGGGAAAAGACCCATTATAAACTGTCTGCTTTCATTTCACCAGGCTCATCAGCAGTCAACTAAAGTATCACACTGATTCCTGGGGCCTGAAGCCTGAGTCTTATCTGGGGCAAAATTCAGTCCAGCCTCTGAAGAGGGGGTGAGGGCGAGGTCATCTGTTGCCGGCCATTCCATGTGACCAATGGAGCTCAGTTTCACATGGGAGCGTATTAGAAACACAGCCTCAGGCCCCAGGCCCGGCCTACAAAAGAACCACAATTTGCTTTTTAACTAGATCCTAGGGAATTCCCCCACATCCACATGTGCCCTATAAAGGGTAAATCTCGGGGATCAGGGTCCGGAAGGCTCCTTCATGCACCCTGGTCATCCCAGCCTTAAAATTCACAAGCTTCAGAAAGAAGTGGACACAGATGGACAGAAGGAAGAGGACATATGACTTCTGAAAATAACTTCCAAGAGGTGAGATCACTTTGTGAGGAATATTAATATCTCATCACTATATAGTACATCTGAAACTAATCTTACTGTGTATGAATTCTGACAACTAAATTTATTTATTTATTTTTTTTTAATTTTAAACCTCTGTAAAAGTAACTCTCAAGGATGTCAACTGGCCCATCATTTAGACAGACTGGAACTGAACTGGCTGTCAAGGACTCATTCGCATTCATACTGAAACGTGGGTTCAGTGACAGGTGAGAGGCCCTGCGGGTGGAACCCTGGAATCCCACCAGGCAGAACTTTGGGCTGTAATTTTAACTTCTTGGAGAATCCTCGGCCTCCTCTTAGGTTGCATGCAGGTGTTGGTAAAAAAAAAACATCGATTGTGGGGGTCAAATTCCAGCTTCCCCAAATTACGTAATTGCTCAGCCTAGGAAAGTTACTTAACTTCTCGGGAACCTTCTTCCCTGTCTTTAGTTACTGCTCCTTTATCACCCATCACTCTAGAAGGAAGAGCCAACAGGAACATTCTTGTCCTGTGACCAGCTTGGCACAGGTCAGGGGGTGGAGGAGAGGAAATAAACCCAAATGAATACAACATGCAGCGCAGGGTCACAGGGTCGGCTCCTCCCCACCTGTCCCTTCTGAGTACCCTGAGGCCATCAGAGATAAAGACCCCACATTGTCTAATGTCTGCAGATTCCTTCCAGTTGCCACCGCACAGCGGGTGTCCCTCCCATCCAGTATGGCCAGTGGTGACCTTAGGTGTCAGTGTGTCCGAGGGGCTCCCCGGGGCAAAGAGGCTGTTTTAAGTGGATGGTGAGGAGCGGCAGAGCTGCAGGCCACCGCACGACATCAGCTGGCTGCCCAAGCCCAGCCACTCGCTTGGGGCTCCCAGCCTTGGGGTTCAGAATGGCGGCGGACTCAGTGACCTCCATTCCTGACCAGCCCTAGAAGTGGAAGAAGGGATGAGCACCTCATTGCTTCTCAAATCACTTTGGAGATAGTCAAATGGGAACCACATACAAGAGGGGATGATTGTTAAAGGCAGAAAATAAGCAAACGATGACCGTTTGGGTAGCTTATATTTGAACACAAACAAGGACCTGAGTCGATCATATCAATTATATAAATACTCTTCCTACAGAGCTACATGCAGCTGGACAACTAAGTGAATGACAGGAAATAAGAGGCACGGTCTCCACTCTCCCGGCTAACAGGTGTTAAAGGCCTGGGCCGTACCAAGCACCCTGCTGAAGCTGGTTGCATCCCCCTTTCACCCTCTCACAGCCCTAGGATGGCAGGTTGAGGTATTACCTTCGCTCTACAGATGCTAAGACTGAGGCCCAGAGAGGTTAAGTAGCTAACCTAAAGTCACACAGCTATTATCAGTCTAACCCCAGAGTGCCGGTTCTCAATGGGGGTGATTTTGTCTCCAGAAGACACATGACATTTTTCATTGTCATAACTGAGGGATATCTAATGAGTGGAGGCCAGGAATAGGACTGACCATCCTACAGTGTACAGGACAGCTCCACACAACAATGACCTGCCCTAGAATTTATACACTTACACACTGCATTGTATGTCTCCTTTCTGATTTTCTAATATACCCAAAGAGGACCAAAAAAATTTTTTAACAGGACCGTAAACCAGATTATTGTGAACCAGCCTTATAATCAAGGCGTAACATCTAAATAAACTTCACTACGCACACCTGCTTCCCCTCTCCAGTGCGGGTACCCCAAGGCACCTGAGCTTGCTTTCCCTCTGCCTGGGCAGCTCTCACAGCTCACTCCTTCCATCAACCTTTTCTTTTCTTCTTTTTTTTTTTTTAGATTTTTAAATTTTTATTATTTTTAGAGAAAGGGGAAGGGAGAGAGGCAGAGAAACAGAAATGTATGGTTGCCTTTTACCCGCTTCCAGCCACGGACCTGGCTGGAGACCTGGCTTGCTACCTAGTTATGTGCCCTGGCTGGGAATCGAACCAGTGACCTTTGGGTTCGCAGGCCAGTGCCTTATCCACTGTGCCACCAGCCTGGGCTTCCGTCAACCTTCTTCCATCCACAGGCCTTTCCTGATCCCCTTACCCCCCAGAGGACCCCTCCTGGCCCCCTGACATGACAGGCATTTCCCTCTGTTATTATTGCATGCCTCCCATCAGACTGTAACCTCCGTAAGTGCAGAGATCTTTCTGTATTACTGCTTTTCCTTACCACCCAAAACAGTGGCACATAGCAGGTGCTCAACAGACATCTGGTGAAACAATGAATGAATGAACGAACAAACTAACCAAAGAATGAACAAGGTTCAATTCCTTACTCAGGAACTAGAGAGAGCTTTAGCTTTCCCAAAGTTTTATTATCATTAGCGAAAAAGACGTCTGCGTAGAACCTGGTTCGTCTCGCCCCAGTCATCATTGTTCTAGATCAGGGCTGGCACGTTTTCCTGCGAAGGCCCGGATAAATATTGTCGGCTTCCCAGCCCGTTCATCTCCGTACCAGCTGTTCCACCCTGTCAGGAGAGCACAAACGCAGCCCCCGAAGATACGTAAGCAAACAAGTGTGGCTGAGTTCCAGTGACACTTTATTTAAGAACGTTGAAAACTTCAACGTCATGCAATTTTCATGTGCCTGGGAATCATATCCTTTGATTTTTGACTTTTGTGGGTTTGTTTCTACTATTTTAAAATGTGACATTATTCTTAGCTCACAGGTCATAGCTAATCGGGAGATGGGCGAGGTTGAGTGCATGAGCCATGGCTGGCTCACCCTTGTTCTAGACCTTCGTGGATGTGGGTGATTTACCCAAGGATAACATGCCACCACATTAGGATGGCCTGGAGTCCTTTCACAACCATCATATCTCATTTGTCCTCACAATGACTCTGGGAGGCAGCTTCTTTCCCCTTTGTCTACCTCAGTGCACCTTGGAGAAAACTAAGGCCTGACATGACTTCTCCAAGGTCTTCCGATTCCAGTGCTAGAATTCTGTCTGCCTGTGATAAGCTACCACAAAAGCTTGTCAAGAACAGGCAGGACGCCCTCCATTAATCCATCATTGATTTCAGAGACGAGGGAACATTCCAGTGAGGTGAGCCTCAGAATCAGCATTTTGTGTACGAAAACACAAACACCAAGGCGCCAGGCGGGCAGTCACACACCTCCCAATCTCACAGCACGGATGGCTGTGCACCTAGCCCTGGGGCGAAAGAATGTGGCTGCCAACAGCCTCCTGCCCTTTGGTGTTACAGGAAAAAGTTAACGACACAGAAAATTGCTTGTGCTGCCCCGGACTGCAAATAGGCATTCCAAAGGTGAAGGCTCCATGATAGACACACAGTGTGATGTTGTCATACCTAAGCCAGGCTTAGGCGATTTCCCCGCTTTCATTTCACAAATGGTTCCCGAATGGTAATTAAGACGCTCCAGGAGGGGGAAAATTCACATCCAGAATCCAGGTAGCCTGAACTGTGTGCCCCCGGATTACTGTCTGAGAAATAAACTCTGAACATACAATCTTATCAACTTAACACTCCCCAAATCTACTGCAACGTATGTTGTCTCTGTGCGTGGGAGACACGGAATGAAAAAACAAACAAGGCCCTTCCATTTGGATCACTGCAAGGACCCTGCCCCACTGACCCTGGAATTAGGTCATTTCGAAGCACCCATAGAAATGCAAAAAGTCACCCTGTGAGCTTCCCTCCTCAGGCCTCGAGCCCCTGGAATCAGAAAGGCAATAGCCATAAAAACCAGGGTAACAGACAAAAACCAAACCAACAAACAAAAAAACAGGGTAACAACCTGGCTCAGCATCACACTCCCCAAATCCACGCGCTAGGGACTTCTTAAGGCAAAGATTAAAGCTTAGTTGTTAGGACCTCAATGACAACATCTGGGATGGGCTGATGGGTGAAACTTCAAACAGCCTGGGTGCCTGAGGCCAGTTCTTCACCCCCTGGAATTCAAGATGGAGCCTCCAATGGGGTTCGCGTCCACCACACTGAGGCTGTTCAGCTTATTCCATCTCCACAACGCCTCCCCCTCGGCCTCCTCCTCCCTGGCCCCGCCAGCCTGGCTTCAACTCATGGAGGAATAATAGGTTTTTGTGCGCTCCTTCCTGTTCAGGGAACGTCAACAGTCCTTCTCTCAATAAACCCCTCTGTCTCAATAATAGACTCTATGGGTGACTGACCAATACATGATTTCCCCAAGCAGGGCCCTTCTGACTTCTGAAATGAAAAAAGCACTATTAATAATTACTCCAGGACAGCAGCCATGAACGAGGGCTGTCCGGGGCCAAAGAGGGCACAGGGTCACCCCGATGATAGGCCTTGGAAGGGACAGCACCCTGTCTTACCTTGTCCATGTTCTCCCACCTTTTTAATTAAAAACAGTTCCCGGCATAGAACCTGGAACAGCATAAGCACCTAATAAATATCTGTGCAACTGAATCTGTAAATAACAGGAGCCTTAAATGGTACCACAGGTACCAGCGACAATGCATTTGCCTCCACAAAGGAGCTGTGGATTATTACGAAATAAAATCGCACCTGAAAACTCAGTGCTTCTGATACTGTATTTTATTTTACTTTCACCACAGATATTTTTAAAATCTCTCTCACTGAGAGCAATTTTGTATACGACACTAATGACAGCCGCAGTTCTCAGTCACTCCGTCTTGCCGGTGTGAGTTACAGTCAGGGAGCCTGATGGACACTGAGGTACGTGCTCCCCACAACCTGACCAAGGAGAGCATTAGCATACCTCGTCTCTAAGTGGGGAAACCGAGGCACAGCCGGGAGAAATAACTCCCATAAAGTCAGATTCTGGCCAAGCCCATTCCCTCCCATAGATGGGACAACTTACCAGCCAGGACAGCTCTGTTCCAGAGGGTTACGTTGCAAACCACGTCATGACAAAGACTGGGCGGCATAACATGGAACAAATTCTGCAAAGCTGTGACACTGGCTGTGCGTGGTCCAAAGACACCACTGCCTGTCGATGGTACCAACTCTGCAACGCAGGCCACGAAGGCACTGATGACACATAGCACAGTCCTTCTTTGAGAAGGAGCAGGATGGCAGACACTGGCCCCTTGATTTCCACGTTCCAAATAAGCTTTGCTGGCCAGTGCCACACATGGGACCCGCAAACAGAATTTCCTAAGTGATGGAAAGAAGTGAGCCACTGCTCTCCCGGAGGGGGTGAGGGGTGCCCTGAGAGGTGGGGTTAGAGATTCTGTTACTAAACAAAACCGATGAAAATGGCATTGGGCGAGAGAAGGGAATTTAGGCTGTAAACTCCATGAGGAGGGAGACTGATCGAGCCCTGGGTTTGTCTTGGCTCCAGCAGTTTGTTAAGCTTCTCCTTCTCGGTAAGATGCCACGCAACAAAATCTAGGAAATTCATTTCCCCTGATGCCTTGATTTATGGCAGTTTCGCATGGAACGCAAGAGGTTGCTTTGTTGTTTTTTTAAAGTGAGATGTACATTTTAAACTCCCCTTTCTACCCCACCCATTTAAAAGTATGGACAGATTTCCCAAATCTATAAAACTCGGGGCTCTCATGGGTACAGTCGTCAAATTACAAGCTAGCAGCATACTTACTTCACGGTAACACAATGGATTGTTGACTTCTCTGAAAAGCACTTGGAGAACCTCACATATACACTTACAAGAATCACAAACCGACTTCTCATAAATACACTCCTGGGAAACTAACTGAATACAGTCAATCCTGACAAAGGAAAAGAAAGCTCTGTCTACTACACAGAGCCTCTCACCATTCTTGTCCCCTTGTATTGATCATGGAAGACAGGCTGTACAATCTTTCCATGACAAGGGGAAAGGAGCAAGTCCCCGACTTTGTGCAGATTCAATTCTGCTCCCAAAAGCATGTTCAGCCATCATGGACCTCAAAGGCTTTAAACCATGCAAGATGGGCACCGAGTTCCCATAGCTGGCAGCCAGCAATACCTTATAAACATTTAGCCTAAAAATGAACTGTGTTCTAGGCACAGCACAGAGCAACAGTCTTCCCTTCACCGTGCAGAAACTGTAAACAACAGTTCACCTTCTCCAACCCCACCTGCATGATTCAAAGATCCCCATCTGTCACTAGGACTCAACATTTTGAAGCAGAGTTTGGTTAAGATTGACTTAAAAGCGGTAAGTCAAATAGAAGTGTAAAAAAAGGAGGAGGAGGAGAATGCTGCCTATCTCTTGCATGAACACCATTGTGTGAGGTCTCGCTGAACAGAAAATGAGTATATAACTATCTACATTCCTCTGCCCCTCTGAGACCAAGCTCAGGCCAGAGCGGGTGGGAGCAGACGTGACAGGTGCCCATTCCAGGCCTGGTTACGTAAACTCAATGTCTTCATCCCTCTGGCCAGCTGCATAAAAAAAGAAAGATGACCTTCAGCATGACCTTAGGAGCCTTGTGTTGAAAGTGGCAGATCAACAAGATGGAAAGAACCTGGGTCCCTGAAACACCCAGCAGAGGTGAACTGCTTAACCAGGAACTCCTAGACCATGGCGTAAGTGAGAAAATAACTTTTCTTGTGTTCATTCATGGAGAGTTGGGGATTTATGATACAGAAGCTAGTGTCACCTTAAGTAATGTGGGCAGTCATGACGAGAGGTCAATTATAAGTTTCTAAATTGGAGCTCCCACTGGATCAGGGGCTTTCTGACAATGTGTCCATCCACGGAATCCATTGTCCCATGTCACTTGAAACTGTCACTCCAATTCTGCACCTCTGAGGACCCAGCAGTCTCAGGGGCTTCTCCCATAGTCTTTGGTCTTAGAACAAAGGTATCATAACAGTGAGAAAAAGCTTCTTTTCCAAAAGTCCTCAACAGGTATTAACTGAGCACATACTATATGCCAAGTTCTGCCCTAGGTACTAATGTTCAAGGACAGGCTTTACCCCCTTATAGAGGGACAAACAGGAGACCCATCAACAAATAATCCACTTCAAACACAGTGTAAGTTAATAGAAGCAGGTACAAGATACAAAACAATGCAGTACTATTAGTTGTTTGGGGGAAGCTGGTGAGGACAGTCACCGGAGAAGAAGCTCTGACAAGAGTCTGAAAGGTGGTACTAGTCATCCTGGTTGTGCTGGAAGGGATGGTGATGGTGGCAGCGATGGTGGACCAGCTCGTAGAAGGACTGTCCCACCTGATAAATAGTCACCAGTGCTATTTCCCACCGCCACCATCAGGTTTTCACAAGAACATGATCAGATCCACAAAAAACACTCGCATCATCCTATGGCCTAGGAATGATAACTGGGTGGGCGAGGGTTTGCTGGTGTCTAAGGAACTGAGGTTAGTAATGTGGTAAATTACAGAAAGGCCCATCTCTTGACCACTCCCTGGCACATTCCTTGGGCCCCGTGGCTTTGGGCGCCAGTCGGCAGGGCGCGCTGCCCCTGCTCCGACTCTGAGCTCTGGGCTCGCTTCGGTCAATGAGGTGTCAGCAGGCATCCGCGTTGGATTCACAAGCACTGGCATGAGGGGTTTGCTGGCTCTTACACCTTGTCATACCCGCGAGGACGTGCCTGGACTCCCCTGCCCGGGGAAGGGAGACACGTGAGCACAGTCAGCTACCTCAGTCATCCCCGCCAAAGCCACTCTGGATTAGTGACCCTCAGATAAGTGAGCAAGGCCAGCCAAGAGCCCAGAGCCCCCTGACCGCCCAGAAGTGGGAATAAGCAGCCGTATTAGTGTGCGTATCAGTGTGCGTATCAGTGTGCGCTACCCCAGCTTCATGGCTGTTCGCTAGGCGGTACTGTTGTGGCAACAACTGATAAGAGTGCTATGTCCTCGTTCCCATTTTATGGATGGAGAAACCGAGGCACAGAGAGGTGGAGTGACTTCATCAAGGTTACCCAGCTGGTACACAGCAAAGCTGGGACTTAAAAGCAGGCAATGGCTCTACAGTCTTTGATTCATTTCATTTCAGCTTAACGCCTCTTAATAAAGCAGTAAGAGCCAAATCTTTATCAACAGGAGGTCAAGTGTTCTCCACCTGGATTCCCAGATGGGGCCCTCCAGGCTGGCAGAAGGGATCCTGGGGATCCTGCTAATTGGCATCCACCCTCTTCTAGTCATTGATTTAGCGCTGGCAGTGAGGGGGCCATCTGCTCTGCCCAGGGGCTCCGTGGAGAGAGCCCCCACCCCCGAGCTCACCTTGCCCTCCCTGCACCGCCTCCTCACAGCTCAAAACCTTTTCCTCCCACGATGCCTCCTGGGGGAGAGCCCTGGAGCCACAGGGCTTCCGCAGCACCCGCCTTCTCCCCACCACTCACACCCTGCTCGGTGTCCCCTCTTCACATTACCCGGAAACCTGCAGCAATGCTCCCGCACCTGCCTCTGCTCTCACCTCTGCACCTCCACTTCTGGCTTCCAGATTGTTTAAAACCAGCTCGACGGTTATCCCATCTGCCGGCCAACTGTTCCGACAGCCAGTGTGGGTGTCCCCTCTTCTGTCCCCACACCTCCTCCTCTTTCCAAGTAAGAAATGATGGCTTGGCAAAGGGGAAAAAAGCCTCTGCCAAAATGGCAGAACAACTCTCAGGAGTGAGTGTGTCCTCTGACCCTCCTCCTGGCCAGGTTTCCATCTCTGCTGGGTACCCCGTACCGAAGGTGACCTCTCCTACCTTAGCACTAGCCCTTTCTCAGAGTGGCACACCAGTCCCCCAGTTCCCTTCCGGAGCCTCCACCTGGTGAAGCAGACCTGAAGGAAGCCTTAGAAGTTCCGTTCATAACGTTCCAGCATGATTCTAATGCACTAACACTTGCAAAAGGGCTTCCTAAGGACAACCTTAAATTGCAGGCCTAGAGCAACACCGGTCAACAGTCAGCAAGGAATGTGAATGCTTCCTCTCACGTCAGCCTCACTTCAACTCCTGACGTAGGGACTATTTTTCTCCCATGTTAGAGATGAAGAAACTGAGGCTTTGAGATGTGAAGTAAGCCCAGGTCAAAGGGCTAATACACGCCAAGGCTGGGCTTTGAATTGAAGAAAGATCAACCCCCATGTTCTAAACCTGCTCTGAACTACTCCGGTGCTAGAAAGCACGTATTTCTGAATGCTGATGAAATTGGATGTCTAGAATCACCTGTTCTCCATAAAACCATTATTATAAGGAAAACCCAGAAGACAGGTGCCTTGTTTTTGGGAAATGCCTCCCAAATATTCACTTTTGTTGAGTGAGTGCAGTATAACTATTATGTTTCAAGGACATGATGAACAGAGTTGATTTTACATGCCCTGTCCCAGCCTCAAGTCCCACCCAGTGCCAGGGGGTAGGGTGACCTATGAGTGAAAAAGACACCCCTTATCTTTATAACTGTCAATCAAAGAGATCATTTCTAACCCCTCCCACCTGACCCTATGTTAGCAAAGCATTAGGCACAAAGAAGATAAATAATGAAACACTGAACAAAGAGAGTTAAACTCCTAAGCAAATAATAAGAAGGGCAATGAAAATGACAGCCACATCTGTTGACTGCTCACCACAGGCAAGAGCCACACTGAACTCTTTATGGGTATTATCTCATTTAACATGACTCCCATTTTACAGATGAAGAGACTTAAGTAGATAGAGGTTAAGTAACCAGTCCAAGGTCACACAGCTATTAAGTAGTAGAGCTGTGTTTCCAGCCCACCACACCAGGGTCACCCTGAAATCGGCTGCTCTAGAAAGCACTCCCTATACTAAGCATGGCCCCCAGAAGGGCAGCATTGCCATCAACCAGGAGCCTCTTAGCAATGCAGAATCTCAGGCTGCACCCCAGACCTACTAAATGAGGACCAAGTGCGCAGTTAAGTCAGAGAAACGCTGGTGTGGACCAGGGTTTCTCACCCCAACACTACTGACTTCTTGGGCTGGGTAATCCTTCCCTGGGAGGCCTGCCCTACGCCATGTAGGGTGTTCAGCTGCACTCCTGGTGTCTGCTCACTAGATGCCAGCAGCACGACCCCTTCTTCCCCAAGTCACATCAACCGAAAAGGTCTCCAGCATTTTCTCCAGAAAAAGAGTCCCCAGCTAAGGACCCCTGGTGAGAGGGGGCTGCTTTCTGCTGGGCTGCGCTTGTGACACGAATCAGAGGTTAATACGCAAAAATTACAGGGGCCTATCTCATAGGGTCTGAGTTCCAAGGACTGTCACTGGCTGGGCTGAGAATCGGGCCCCTCTATGTCTAGTCTGGCACCAGAAAGACTGAACGCTCGCTGCGGACAAGAATCACCTGGGGGTGATTTAAAAATTTCAGATGAAGGTGCGCCCTACACAACCACCCAGAGCTACCGAGAACCCCTGAGGAAGGCCCAGGCTCTGCTTTTTCAACCCGCTCTTCAAGATATTCGGATGGACCTCATCCACAATCTGGCTTTCAGGAAGCACTATACCAGAACATGCCAAAGAAATCTAAATTCTGGGACTTCACCCTCTTTATAAGGGACACGGGCCTCCTCCCAAATCGGTGGTGGCCATGACAGCACCTGGGGGACACCAAATCACACTGAGCATGTCAGGCCGCCCCACACCTCGATCTGACCGGCCTGAACCGGGCTGAGCCCCAGCAGGTGCCTCCAGCACACAGGTGTGTCCGCAGCAAGGGCACTCGGCAGTACTGAAGGCAGCGATGTGGCATCTGCGTTTCTCAAGTGCACAGACGCTGCCCTGGCTGTCCCAGATAACCCCAGGGAAGCCAGCCAGAGTGGGGGGACCAGCATCCTGATGGGAGGCGCCATCTGGCTGAAGATTCTCTGCAGAGCCAGGAAGAGAAGCAGCCTCTCACTCCTTCTCCAGCAAGGACTCGCTGCCTCCATCTTACAGATGAGGAAACTGAGGCCCAAAAGTCATTTGCCCAGGGACACTCCGCATTCATGGTGGGAAAAACACTGGGCTCTTTTTTTTCAGAAACCCAAAGGCCCCACGTTGCTGCTTTTTTTGTCCCCTGCCTCCCAAAAGAACTTGCAGGAACCAACTTTCACACTCAGCCAACAACCCAGGAGTGTGAGCAGAGCCAGGAACAGATCCGCGGTTCCCTAAAGGCCAAGGAACCAGGACCAAGGTTCTGGCCCACGGAACGACTGGGGCTTTCTGAGCTCAAAACACTGTCAAATCCCAAAGCATCTCACCATTTTTAACTCCAGAATCCAGATTTTTTTTCCTGCCTCACAAGGGTTTTCTTTTTCTCCCTGTGAATCCTCAACCCTCCAGTTACAGGCTTTCTTTCGTGTTTCCATTCACTTCCTGAAGCGGTCCCTGGCCCCAGAGGAGGGCAGCAGGTCCTGCTGGGTCCCCTGAGCTAACAATAAGGGTGGCCAAACTTCCCAGGACTGGGCGAGTGCAGGCCAGGTTCCCCGTCCCGAGTGCCTGTAGGAGACACAGGGCCTGGGGCTTGAAGTCTCACCGTCAAGTTCAATCAAGTAGAAGTGCCCCAGGTGACAGAATGGAAAAACCCTCTGCACAGGCCAGGAGCTGTTCCCAGTATTTACATGGATTTGCTCTTTTATTACTAAACACATACTTTTTTTTTTTTTTTAAAGATCTCATTGATTTACTTTTAGAGAAAGGGGAAGGGAGGTAGAAAGACAGGAAGAGAAGCAGTAACATGCAAAGGAAGATAGGCTGCTTCATGCACCCCCCCAACCAGGGACCCGGCCCACAACCCAGGCATGTGCCCTGACTGGGAATCAAACCAGCAACCATTTGGTTCGAAGGCCAGCACTCAATGCACTGAGCCACACCAGCCAGAGCTAAGTAGACACAGACTTTTAAAGGGGTTAGTGATTACCAACCTTAATTTGCAGGTGGACAATGAGGCTGAGGGAATTAATGATTTGCCCAAGTTTTACGGTCTGAATGTTGGTGTCCCTCCTAAATTCACATCTGAAATCCATGTTGAAATCCTAATCCTTAAAATGATGGTACTAAGAGGTGGGGCCTTTGGGATGTACTTAAATTAACTTATGAGCTTGCAGCCCTCGTGAATGAGCACCCTTCTCAAAGAGGCCCTGGAAAGATCCCCAGACGCGCCCACCACGTGAGAGCATGAGGGGAAGGCACTGGTTATGTGCCAGGGGCAGGGCCCCATCCAGATCATGCTGGCCCCCTGCCCTCTCACTGCCAGCCTCCAGACTTTAAGAAACCAATATCCGTGGTTTATGGCTACTCTGTCCATATTTTGTTACAGCAAACAGACTAAGACACCAAAGTCACACACACCTAGGAAGTGAGGCGGGTGACATATGAACTCAGGCCATGTAATACCGCTCATTATCCTGAGAATGTTTAGAAAGGTATATTGGTCCCATGTGCCAACAGTTTCTTCTCCCTGTAACTAACACCTTTAATTGTGCTATCGAGGTCTACAGATGAATGCTTAATCTAAATATTATCTAAAACCAAGGGTGGCCCAGCAGCATTAGTTAGCATCACTCAGGATGCTTACGATTTTCTTTATTCATTTTTAAAAAAGGGAGGGAGCCCCTGGCTGGTAGCACAGTGGATAAGGTGCCAGCCTGCGAACCCAAAGGTCACTGGTTCAATCCCCAGCCAGGGCACATAACCAGGTTGCAAGCCAGGTCTCCAGCCAGGTCCATGGCTGGAGGCAAGTGAAAGGCAACCATATATTGATGTTTCTCTGTTTCTCTCCCTCTCTGCCTCTGTCCTTCCCTCTCTTCCTGGAAATAATAAATAAATAAGTAAATAAAAATAAAGAAGGGAGGGAAAAGGAAAGAAAGAAACACCTACATGCAATAGATACACCAACAGGTTGTCCCCCCGCACGCCCCTAACTGGGGACCTAGCCTGCAACCCAGGCATATGTCCTGACTGGGAGTCAAACCAGCGACCTTCCGGCTCACACGCTGGCACTCAATCCACTGAGCAACACCAGCCAGGGTAGGACCTTGTCAGGAAGGCAGAATCCTAGGCCCTATCCAGTTTGAGATGTGCTGATCAGGTACTTATCTTGCTGACTCGACAGAAGGCGCTGCTTCTGAATTCTCCTCTCCTGGGTTCTGGGCCTCGGGAGTTTCCAGATTCTAAGAGAAAATGTATTCGTTTCACAATCCCTTTCCTGATGCCTCCCCACATCGGTCTTTTCCTTCTCTAACTTATGCACTTGATAGCCTGGGTTACACAACGTCTACCAGCTACCCAATTTAGCACCAGCACTCACTGCCTCCCAGCTGGCTCGCATGTTAACTGTATCACATGTGCAGAGGTGGGGCTGAAAAGTTAAAGGACTGATTGCAGGGGGGATGGGAATAAATTATCACTCACAAACCAGGTCCTCTCCATCCAATTAAATTTCTAGCAGCCTGGGGTAAAGGACCTGAGTGAGCTCTGTCTGGGGTTGGGGTATTTTTTGCCCCACGGCCACCAACCGGTACTCCAACAGGGGTACATCTTCATTAACTGAATGATCTGGCCAACCTGGTCAGATCTTAAAAACCAAGCACTGAAGAAGGACTAAGGAAAGAGCGGATGAGGTCATGGATATGCTGTCTGGGAAAGACAGGAAAAGGTCAGGTGTTGGCCCAAAGTTGTGCCTCACCCTAAAACAGGCGGGGGCCATGTGTATGCTTAACAATATCTGCAGTGGTTTTTGTTGGAAGGCACCTGAGACTTCGCCAACTACCTTTTGCAAAGGCTCTAGGACTCGGTGCATTCCCAGCAGGAGGCTGGCTCCTTCATCCAGAGGCATCTAAAGGAGCCTGGTGCCTGCAGACTGTAAATCACAAGTTCATTTTCTCCAGGCTGACGTCAGGCCAGGCCCTGGCCTGAGCACTTTACCCGCAGTCGCTGATTAAAGCCTCGGAAACGCCCCATGAGGGTACGGACTGTGCCACCGTGAGTCCACTTTGCAGGTCAGCTGAGCATCTCCAAGCTTAAGTGACTTGCTCAGGGTCAAATATCCAGTTACGTGGCGAGGGAGGATTTGAACAGTTTTCGAGAGGGAGCAAAGGACTTCCGGTCCATCACTTTCCACTTGGTGTCTCCTTAAGATTACCCAGCAGAACTAGGGCATGTGCCTTCAGGGACTCGGAAGTACCCTCGTGTTACTTCCTGGATCCCAGAACCGCACTGAGTATCCACCCAGGACACACCCTGACACCTGTCCCTCCCAGGCAATGCCCAGGTGGCAGGCTTTACAGTCAAGGGCACACAACCTGCCAAGGACAGAGATGAATGCAAGATGGAGGTACTACCTTGAGCTCCCTTCTCCACCCCCTGACCCTGGTCTTATCTCATTCCAGGTGCTCTGAAAAGTATTGACACCTCTCTGCCTCTAAGACTGAGAAACTCCAGGGCCCCTCCGATCCCCAAGGACTCGGAGGGTAATGAAGTGTCCTTAACAGCAGGCCCTGTTTGCACCGTGCAGGCCCTGTGCCAGGGGCTGAATCAAAGCGGTGTCTCCAACCCTTTCCGTCAAAGGGCCCGTGAGAGATCAGAACAGGAGCCCGCACCTCCTAGCTTATTCCCTGACGTCAACGGACGCATCCGCCAGCCTGCTGTCCTCACTCAACTCCACTTCTTCCTTATTTCTTCAGAGAAATGGATGCACTGAAGCAAAAACACTGTGGTGAGCCCAGGGCAAAGACGACTGACACCTCTCTCATCCAACAGAAACCCCCCAATGCAAGGGACTGGGGAGCCCCCTCCACTGAAACAGGTCCTGGCAGGGACGGTGCATGTGGAACTCCTGTAGACCCTGTACCATAATCATCACAGCTTTTTGTTCTTCTATCCCTTTCCTGTGGAAGGTTTCAGTTAATCCTTTCTAATGGTTTTGCAGAGGAACGCCAAGCAACTTTTCGTGTCTGTGGGCCATCTGTATGTCCCCTTTGGAGAAATGTCTGTTCAGGTCCTTTGCCCGTTTTTTAATTGCATTATTTATCTTCCTGGCGTTGAACTGCGTAAGTTCTTTATATAATTTGGAAATTAGCCCTTACCAGGTGAATCACTGACAAATAGGTTCTCTGATGCAGTGGGTTGCCTGTTCATTTTGTTGATGGTTTCCTTTGCTGTGCAAAAGCTTTTTAGTTTGATGTAGCTACCTTCTTCCTCTCTTGTTCATTTCTAGTATTCTTGGTTCATTTGGCTCCTGATTAGCCACATGGCTTAAAACAAACCATTTAAAATTTTCTGTGCCACTTATCATTAGGCTGGGACTGACAAATACAAACTCCCAACGTGAAAAATGAGAGGCCATCAAACCCTTAGCAAGCCCCGTGCTCTCCAAAGGGAAGGCATATTGTACATTAAGGAAATAAAAGGAAAGCTCCGATATAAGCTACTAGTTATTAATGCAAAGTAATAAACCAGGAAAAGGCCCAACAGCAATGCTTTACGAAGTCAAGAACTTCCCCCAAGGAGGCAGAAGGCCAAGAACTGAGCTTCTAATCTAATAATTCAAAGCAGAAAAAAACAAACCATTTAACAAGGCCTGGCAAATGTATCTCAAAAGACAGCTAAAATAGAAAGAGCTTAAAAGTGCTGGATTTAAAGTTTGCAATCCAATCCTGCAAAGCCTTATGAATCTTATTTAGAGGTACAGAAAAATACTCACAGAGAATTTCCCCAACAGGCCCTGGGCTGACGATGCTGGGTGCGCAGGGCTCAGAGAATGCCCTAGACCCTAGGATGGCAGCTCTTTGGCCACTGTGGGACAACAGAGGACAACAAGGGAGCAGGGGGACACAGAGAGGAGATGGCACTGAGGACTCAGGCAGTGCAGGAGGAAGCCTGAAGCCGAAAGAACCCACCCTCATTTTGATAATCCCCCTTTCCGACTTTATTTTTTCCTGTCTGAGTCTCCAATGTAAGCTACCTGCTGTCTAGACTTAAGAGTCTATTAGATTTACATAATAATGACTTCTTTATAATCAAAACTCTCATCACCCACCAGGATGGATGTGTATCCATTTGTCAGGGCATATTTTCTCCATGCCTCCCCCTTAACTGTTCTACAGAAGCCAGGGTTAAAGAATGCAGCTCATGACCCAGAACTTCATCAAGTTAACGGCCCAACAATCAATTGCTGCTCCTGGCTCCCAAAGAATAGCCCAGAACATGGATTTGGCGGGAGAGGTCCTTAAATACATCACTTCCTACTCCATCCAGGGTGGGAGCCAGAAAGGGGCTAGAAGCATTTCTCTCTCAATTGTCAGGGCCCCAATGGTTGGTCACAGGCCTCACCCCAACTCTGACCCAGCCCCAAAGACACCCACCCCATTCCTCAACCCCATTAGCCTCTAGGAAAAACCCAAACATAGAAGAGTAAATCCAAACTAACCTGTTTCTCAACAGCCTATGAGCAAAAAAAGGAAAACCAAGCACTCCTCCTCCCTCCCTTTAAAGACTGACCCATTAAGTATTTGCTAAGTTTCTACTTTATTCTTTGAGATTCATCAAATTGAAAAACAAGGACTATGGTCCAGACACTAGTCCTGGGAGAAAAGGAACAAGAACTAGCAATAGTGAACGACTGAAGGTTGTGGAGCAAAAGGGGGTTAAAAAGGTCAAGAAAAGATAAGAAGAAATTCAAAACTAAATCATCACTCACTCTCTCTCCCCTTTCTTTCCTTACTGCTAGAAAAGAATATAAACAAAAAGAACGCTTCCCTCCAACCACCTAAAAACCATTATATTAAAAATGTACTCAAAGAAACCGTTAACAATGTTATCAGCTGCAAAAGCCTACGAAAATCAATGGTGGACTCAAGTATCCCAGCTCTTTGAACTGAATCCTCCTTCCACGGGCTCTCTTAGAAATCACTGCGAGTTGCCCAAATAACCAGAAGTGAAAGTTGCAGACATCTTCAATGGAAAGGGTCTCTTGGGCTGTTTCCTATAAAGGCTTCTTTGAAGACCTGGCCCTCCCATGAACCCCACAGGTGCTGTTCACGAGGTGTTAACACCACGCTGTCCTTCACGTGCTCATCTCTTTGATCCTCTGGCTTTTTAGTGGTTTGAAGTGAAGCCCACCCCGGCAGTTTATGATTCCCCTCGAATCTAATCACTTCCCCTTCTATCTGCCTGGGTCCCAGTAATGGCTGGCAATAAAGCCTTGAAAATGAAAGGGGCCTGTATGTTGAGCAGAGTGAGGACGCTGACTCCTGGCTCAGGCGCTGACCACACAGGAGGGCAGGTGCCTTTTGAAAGAAAGTGACTGTTAGGATGAAAGGTGAGGCCCAGCATCCCTGGAGATACAGGATGGAACAAGGCAGGGGACAGGAAGATGCCCGACAGCGGCCTAACAGACCGGGGGTCTTCAGGGAGGGTGGGAGAAAGAAGACAGAAACTAACAGGAAGGGTAGGAAAAGTTAGTGAAGGCCAAGACACTTTGGCCCCTCCTAGTAAAACTCAAAAAACAACTGAAGAAGAAACCTCCAAGGAAACTAGTTGTAGAGAAAATAGGATGTGAACTTCTTGTTCTACACAAGGTACTCAAGAAGCGGTAAAAGAGTCAAAGGAATTAAAGGGTGTATGAGGTTGCTGGAGTTGACATAACAAAACAACAGACATTTATTGTCTCACAGTTTTGGAGGGTGGAAGTCCAAAATCAAGTTGTCAGCAGGGTTGATTTTTTTCTGAGACCTCTCTCCTTGGCTGTAGATGCATCTTCTTCCTACATGCTTACATGGGCTGTCCTCTGTGAGTGAGTACCCCTGCAGTGTCTTTGCGAGTCCAAATTTCCTTACAAAGACGCCAGTTAGGCTAGGTTTGGGCCCATCCATATGCCCTCACTCTAATTTAATTACTTCCTTAAAGACTCTTTCCACCTTGGCTGGTGTGGCTCAGTGGATTGAGCTCCGGCCTGCACAACAGAGGGTCACTGGTTCGAATCTCAGTCAGGACACATGCCGGGTTGCAGGCCAGGTCCCCAGTTTGCGGGGTGGGGGGTGTGTGCAAGAGGCAACCACACTTTGATGTTTCTCTCCCTCTCTTTTTCCCTCCCCTCCCCTAGCTCCAAAAATAAATAAGTACAATCTTTTATAAAAAATAAAAAGAGCCTATGTCCAAACAGAGTCACATTCCTCACCAGGTCATGGAGATTAGGGTTTCAACGTAAATATTTGGAGGGGACAGAATTCAGCCCCCAACAAATGATAAGGACAATAGCTATCTTCCAAGGCATTTGACCTTTTAAGTGATAATCATATTTCGCCTGGTACTGGATGTACCTCAGCTTGTTAAATCTTTGCACAGGTCCCTGAGACAGGCATTCTCGTTCGCAAGTCACAGATAAGGGCTGTGTGTCACACAGGTGGAAGGTGGCTAAATCACCCACAAGCCTAACCACAGAAATAGGTCTGAGCCCAGGACGGGGCTGAGCAGGCCTCGGTGCCTTGGGCCAGGGGAAAGGCCATTTCTGGATGGCAAATTCTTTCAGACTCCCCAGTCCAATGATCCCCAAAACACTCCATCATAGCGTCGGCCAAGCTCTGTCTAGGATTTCGTGACAAAAAATGACACATCCATTTTGGCAGATGTGTCTTGTTTTTTAAAAAAAAAAAGTTAGGGCATTAGTGTGCAAGTTGAGTTTAAATGGAGACTTCACTTTTTATGGTGCCAAAAGGAGAAAAATGTAAACAAAACCGATCAAAGAGTGAGGAGTGGCCCTGCAGATTTTATTGGCCCTGATAGGTGGCCCTGTGCCATTATTTACAAATAGCATTAGCAGATGTGAGTGTGAAATCCCTCCCCTGACTTGAAGTAACAGAATGTGTTTTCCCTAATGTAACTTGAAGCATTTGTTAAGACAACAATCCAATGCAAACATTAGAACTGATATGGGGAGCTATGGCCAGCGCCCCACTTCAACAGCACCTACGGGGAACTGAGCTAACAGGACGCCTCATGGAAACAAACTGAAATACGATAAAGACCAACAAAAAGTAAACCAAATATTTGACATTTCATCTGACACGCATTCCAGTGTTCCCACGGCTTTCCCCAAAACCATGGGGGATCTAACAGCCAACCCTCCAATGCAGTAACTCAGTAATTAACCATTCTTCGCTCCTCACACACACACAGAATACAAACCAGATTCAGGAATTAAAGATGGTCGAGAAAAATGTTCAAAAGTAGCTGTCTCTTTTCCTCACTTTGTTAGGTCCTCAAGAGTTACAGGAATTCAAACCAAAAAGGTAGGTCCTCCCCCAGATCCACAGGCTTAAAGAAACATGGCTGTTGTTGTTGGTGGAGTCCTGGCTCTGGACTACCCTACAAGGCTCTGGAGATGGCGGGGGCAGGAGCCTTATTCCAGAATCTTCTTACTCCTGAGCCCGCGAAGCAACTCGACTCTCGAGGAAGGATCTCGTTATCTATCCCACCTTTCCTGATACGGATGAGCTCGGGATTTTAACATAGCTTAGTTACCAGAAAGAGGGAGCCAGAGGCCTCCATGAAAGCCAGTCAGCGGGTTCGAATCTCCGCTCCTGGCCTTTACTAGGTGTGGCCTTGAGTAAGGTACTTAAAGTTGCCGAGCCTCACTTTCCCCATCTGTAAAATCGGGTGAAAATGGTACGTTCCTCTTGGAGTTGAGGTGAGAAGTGAGTCATGCAAGGCGCTTAGAAGACTTAATAAATAATAACCAGTGGCTATTAGTTCCTATTACTGTACTGTTATACTACGTATTGAGTCCATTTTGTGATGATTATAATTTACGGATTGATTACAACGGCATTGTTTTTATGCATAATGAGCTACTACCTTACACCCATCAGGATGGCTACTATCAAGAAACAGAAAATAAGGGTTGGCAAGGATGTGGAGAAATTGGAACCCTCACGCACAGTTGGTAGGAATATAAAATGGTGCAGCTGCTGCGGCAAACACTATGGCAGTTCCTCAAAATATTAAAAATAGAATTACCATATGATCTAGTAATCCCTCTTCTGGGTATATAGCCAAAAGAATTGAAAGCAGGATCCCAAAGAGACATTTGCATATGCATGTTCACAACAGCCCAGCTCTGGAAGCAATCCATGTGTGGCCTTGTCCATCAATGAGCAAATGGATAAAGAAAGTGTCTTACACACATTACGACGGAATATGCTTCAATGTTAAACAGGAAAAGTATCTGATTACTACAGCCTGGGTGAACCTGGAGGACACTAGGCTAAGTGAAACAAGTCAATCAAAGAACTACAAACACTGTATGATTCTACTTAATGAGGTATTAAGATTAGAGTCATAGAATCAAAAGGTTGAATGGGAGTACAGGAACCTAGGAAACTGATGAAATAGGTTTGCAAGATGAAATTCATTCTGGAGGTCTGGTGTACAACCACGTGAATATACTTGACACTACTGAACTGTACACCCAAAATGGTTTAAATGGTGAATTGTATGTAATGTGATCTTTATCATTTTAAAATGTTAAATTCTTTAAAAAATTTTTTTTCAAAAACAAAAGAGCAGTATTTAAATGTTTTCAAAAAATGACCTCTGAATGCCTCCAAGTCAGTGAGCCCCTACTCCCAACTCCGGGGTTACTATCCTGAACTCAAGGTGACTTGGGGAAATAATCCACCTACGAAATTGCTGATGTGGTGGAATTCCTGGTGGATTGGGGGACTTCTGAGGAGTTCAGTTGAAAAGGGAGATCGACTTAGAACAGATTCTATTTTAATGCTTTGAGACCAAATCCTTCCCCTGGAAAATTGCCTCCGACTCAGCACATCATCCTCTGCAGCGGAGACTGTGTTTGTCATTTCTGAGATGTTATCACTGAACCCCTCAAATAAGTGCAATGAGGACATTAACACTGGATGCGGTGGCGCCAGGCAGTGACAGTGCGTGCGGTGGGCCCTGTCTTTCACCCAGCATCCCTTCAGAGGGGACCCTCTTGGAGATTTTGGGAAATCGGCCCCTTTCCATCCACCCCTCTGTAACCCCAAGTCCCAGGGCAGTGAATGGGTCACAAACAGCTCGGTTCAGCCCTAAGGAGTGTCCCACAAATGGATTAAATGCTTCGGGAGGAACTGCCCTCCACAGACCTTCAACGTGTCTCTCTACATACAAGACGCTTCTCGGTCCCTCCCGACCAGGGTGGGTCACTTGCCAGCATCAGCCTGAGCCAGAGTCCAGGGACCATCAAATCACACCCCCCGCCCGTTCACACCCCGACAGGAAGCCTGTTCTCCTGGTGCAGCTCCCACGCAATTAACTAACGCCTTTACCACTTACAAAGCATTTGACACACATTTGCAGTCCGGGTGGGTGAACGTCAGTTTATAGGTGTGAGCACACAAAGAGTATATTCTCGAATTATTACTTATGATTTATTGTATTATATTCCATATCAACAACTGCAAACTGACTTTTGCCCGCCCCCACATTATTTCCACATTTTTCACATAGGACATGTCCAAAGCCACTCGAGTGTAATAAGCCAGCATGTCTGTTTGATTCACCAGCACCTCGAACCTAATGGGTATGCAGCAAATACCTGTTCAGGGAATGGCTGGAGCTCTCTATAAACATCTCTATCTGTTTAAGAAACAATTCAATAGCCCAAGACCTTCCTGGTTCCAGGCAAAAATGTACTCTTGCATACCTGTCATCACATGAGAAAGCAATAATGATCTGTCACAACACTAGACAGCAGCTGTGAAGTCAGCACGCAGAGCAGAGCCCTCTCCACCACCCACCCCATGAGCCTGAACGCACCATTTTGATTACAGTTTTGTTTCACTTTCCGATCTTTCCTGCGTCAAGAAAAATCCAATTTGGCTGACAGCCAGTAAGAGAGTTACAGGTAAGTGTAGATACAAATTCAGCTTCAAATTCTTCTGGGTTACATCCTGGATTCTGGTTCATAAAAGCGGAGTCAGTTCAACCAATGTCATCCCCCATGGTGATATCTCCAAGGTGAATCTCGTTCCAGAAGCATGTATAATTTTAAAAAGGAGTTCCATTCTTGACTCACAGCTTCCAGAGGGCATTAAAAGATGTTTTACTAATTCCGTGAGTCAACAGTGATATTTATTGAGTTCTTACTTTGGAGCAGGCACTGGGGTAGTGTTGGGGACACACCGGGAGGATGGACAGACAAAGCTCTATCCTCAGGCAGCCTCTATTCTGACTAAGGAAATGGGTAATAACCTAGAAGAAGAAAAAAGGAAAAAGGAACTAACTTTAGGGAGTCAAACATGATTTGAAGAATATACAAGACAGTGACATAATAAAGTGGAATTTGTTAGAACAGATGGTCAGATTGATGGAAATCAGGCAGTCTTCAAGAATAGCATTCCAGGTAGCCGAGCCAGCAAGTGCAAAGGCCCTGAGGAAGTTTTTGAGACAGAAAGAAGATCCATATGACTGGGGCACAGCAAATGAGACCACGGGTAGTAGGAGACGATCCTAAAGGTGGACAAGGCCTGGGTCTTGGGGAGCCTTGTGGTAGAAATTTCAGCTCAAGTGCAATGGGAAGTTCTGGAAGGTTTTAAGAAGAGGGCTAAGGTAAATAGATTTTCATTAAAAAATCTCTTTAAGACTGCTATGGAAAGAACATATCATGGAGGTTAGGGGCAACTTCCCATTATGTGGATTTTACTTGTGAGCTCTTGCTAAGTTCTCCTGTCTATCCTCCTCCAGGTTGTTTTCAGAAAAGTCTGGATCAAATGAAGAGGGAGTGGTAGAGTGGACTGACAGCTCTCTCTGACAGCCAAGAAGGGAGATATCTGGGGAAAATCTAACAGGATGTTCATTTAATATGAACCCGATGAGAGGCTACTTGTACTGAGCTAAGAAACAGGACTAAACATGACAGACTCTCAGAAGTATCTCTGGCATAAATGAGCAAATGATCAAATGCACTGTGTCCACTAGGCTTGATGTTAAGGGATCAAAAAAGGCAGAGACCACCCCTGCCTCCAGCGAGTCCGGGGCTTGCAAAAAGGGCAAAATGAAAGTCTTTGCCCTGTATTTTTTTCTTTGAACTATGGTCCTTTTTTTTTTTTTTCTCAAATCTTACTCTAGAATTTCGGAAACAGTTCAAAACTATGCACTCATCACACATACTAAACCTTTTTTTTTTTTTTTTTTAAATGTCAGTTCTTGTGATGAAATCTCTCTTTTCAAAGTGTGAAAAGAGACACTCAGTTTCTATTTCTCAAATTCCCCTGACCAATGTTCGGCCAAAAACCGTTTCAAGACTTCACATCTAAGAAAAATGCAGCATCAACTCCAATCTCTTGATTTGGTGGAACTTTGCAAGACAAGAAGTTGCCCGGCTCAAACCATGAGCCGGAATTAGTGCAGGCTCCAGGCTAAACGCTTGCCTGGTGAAGTTTCCCGACAAAATCTTGGATGGTTTGCAATTTACCTTGAACCCCAGTGGCACCAGCTGCGTGACATGGCGTACGTCCATTTTCATCTAGATGCAGTCGGGCAATGTGTATGGTCCCTAAACAAGAAACATACTCTGCTGGGGGTGGTTAGAGAGATGACAACCAGAAGCCCACGCCCCACGGGTTCGGGAGGAACTGCCCTCCACAGACCTTCAACATGTCTCTCTCTCTACATACAAGACGCTTCTCGGTCCCTCCCGACCAGGGTGGGTCACTTGCCAGCATCAGCCTGAGCCAGAGTCCAGGGACCATCAAATCACACCCCCCGCCCGTTCACACCCCGACAGGAAGCCTGTTCTCCTGGTGCAGCTCCCACACAATTAACTAACGCCTTTACCACTTACAAAGCATTTGACACACATTTGCAGTCCGGGTGGGTGAACGTCAGTTTATAGGTGTGAGTACACAAAGAGTATATTCTCAAATTATTACTTATGATTTATTGTATTATATTCCATGTGAACAACTGCAAACTGACTTTTGCCCGCCCCCACATTATTTCCACTTTTTTTCACATAGGACATGTCCAAAGCCACTCAAGTGTAATAAGCCAGCATGTCTGTTTGATTCACCAGCACCTCGAACCTAATAGGTATGCAGCAAATACCTGTTCAGGGAATGGCTGGAGCTCTCTATAAACATCAAATGAGATGGCGGTCTAACCACCCGTTTATGGACTGGAAGGTGGGAAATGTAACATCGTGAATATTAGGAATAACTTCATGACAGTGAAATGAGGGTTTGGCTGAACTTGTCAGCTTTTCCTGGACACCCTCCAGGCCAAGACTGACGTCTTAAGAGAGCACACTTTGGCCCAGGTGGCCACAGGACATTTTTCAGAGGATTCTGTTGCTTAATCCAACTAGGAAGCTGTATGCTGCTTTTCTCTCACCTGCTGTGAAACTCCCATGCAAGGGGCAGTCAGAGAACCTAACATGACAGGCAGCTGGTACTACCTCAGGTTCCACGTACAAGCTACAATGAAGGATTATGAGACTGCTTACACGAGGTTTGGTCTAAGGCTTGTTACCGTTGTAACATCCCCACAAAGAACTATTTGGGAAGCCCAATGGCTGTGGGTGTCCTGCATTGCTGGAGTACAGATCTCTGCCCAGATACACCCGTAGTGGTTGTGCTGGGCTGAACTGGGTCTCCTCCAAATCCACAGGTTGAAGCCCTAACCCCCAGCACCGCAGCCCGTGGCTGAGTTTGCGACGGATCCTTTACAGAGGTGATTAATTTAACATCAGACTGTTAGGGTAGGTGCTCATCCCAACTGACTGGTGTCCTTGTAAGAAGGAGCTGGGACACAGAAAGGGACACCAGGGAAGCGTGCACATAAAGACAAGGCCATGGGAGGACACAGCGATGGGGCAACCGTCGGCAAGCCAAGGCGAGAGGCCTCAGAAGAAACCAACCTGCCAACACACCGACCTTGGACTTCCAGCCTCCAAAACAAAGAGAAAATAATTTTCTGTTGTTGAAGCCACCCACTCTGTCGTCTTTGGTTACGATAGCCTGAGCTAACACAATGGTCAACAGCAAACAGGCTTGGGTGTACTTAGCTATGGAGCAAATCTGCATTCTCCATGGTGCCTGGACCTACCTGGGCCTGCACCTGCCTCCTTGGACAAAGCAAGCCTCTTTCTCTTCCTCCTTCCCTGATACACTTACCCCCGGGGCGCAGTCCCATTCCCAGAAGTCTTGGGCCCCTGACACAATAGCTTCTTTCAAAAAATACATATAATAAAATAAGTTGTCAGACAACTTATGTCTGTTTGAAAATTTTACTAGTATTTTAAACATGCAAAGAACACAAAATAAGAAATTGATCTGTAACCCCACCTCCCACCTGGGAAGATTTACCTTTTTTTTTTTTTTTTTTTAACGAAAGTGAGTACGTACTGTTCTAGTGCATTAGAATAGGCTTCTTAACCTATGTTCGACTGGTGTGATCTTGGAAAAATGTTCCGACTTCTCCAAGTCCAACCTCCTCAGCTATTAAAAAAAGGACAATAGGAACTCCCCTAAAGCTGCCGGATTAAACATGATATTGTTTCTACAGTGGCCAGCATAGCATGTAACAGGCACTCAAGAAGAGGCGCCACTGTTATTAGTCTAGTAATTGCGAGGAACAATGGGATCATTTTAAACAGGGACTTCTGACAGAGTCGTGGGTGGGGAGGAGACTGTGGGCAGACCGACCTAAAATCACCCACAGCTGTGTTCTTCATTTAGACAGGGTCCGCTGTACCAATGGAGCCCCCCAAAACAAGATGGGACTGAAAATTATCTCACCCCAAAATGTGGCTTGCTTTACTTTATTCCTCCCTCCATCCAGATAGGCCCCTTCATTGCTAACCTGGACTATTATTTATTTGCATAACCAGAGCAGAAAGCCAGCAAGTCTGCCCCCACGCCCGCATCAGAAATCCACTGTAGCTGTAAAGGGAATGGAGCTGGAGCCCTGAGTTGGGGGTCTCTCTACTGTGAGGGAAAAGTCTCTTCCCTCCAACTTGCTTAGGGGCTCTTCCAGCCCTGCGGTTTCACGATCCTATGATTCAGTTTCTCCTACAGAGCAGCCCTGGCAATCAGGTCCTTCAGGTGTGGTCATTAAATGCGCACCCCAGGGAAGCCTGACTGAAAAGTTCCAGGAACACACCCTCAAGACAATCTCACCATCCGGGCGCAGAAACCAGACCCCACAGCTCATGAACTTGGCCTGACTGTCAACCTCTCACGCACACGCAGGCTGTGAGGCCCAGGATTAAGCTCTGGCTAACGAACCCCACAGTCCGGCCACACTGTGTCGCCAACAGGCAAGAAGCCAGACCCACCCACCACCACCCCGCTCCCGAAAAAGATGAAGTCATCATTTTCAAAAGCTAGGCGCACCATGGCCCAGCCCCAGACTCCCACTTAAATAGCCGTGAGCCACAGGGAGAGTGGTCCTCCTATCTGATAATTCATTTCCATATTGTTAACATAAAATTCACATTGCCGTTAAAACACTTTTCTCCCAGGGACAGGAAGTGGGGTCACAAAGAAGATAGTGACACTCTGCTCACGAATACAGACTAATGATCGTATTCTCCCCAAAGAGAACAAGCTAAAGGTCAGGTAGACATGACCAGCAGCATCGTGGGTTGGACAGAATCTAGCAAAGGGAAACTCACCGCACAGGAAACACCGAAGCCCAAGCAGAGAAGGGCACCAGGGTGCAAGGACACACACACACACACACACATAGGGCCGTGCGATGATTTCTTTCCACTCCAGCTTCAAACTGAGACCCGATTCACCCCAGATGGCCCTGCTGTCTAAAAATGGTATGTCAGTCATCAGCCACCCAGGGTGCACCCCCAGCAGAGAAGGAAGGTTGGCCAGCAGGAAATCGGGGGTCCAGAGACCTTTTATTTTCCACTGTCTCCATTTTCAGCTCAAGCACTTCCAATAAGCCCCACTAATCACCAAGGTGCTGTGTCACCAACCTTGAAAGATGCTTTGGATTGGAATTCAAGGTTCCCCAGGGCCCACCTACCTCCCCAGTCTGACAAGGGAACAGGAAGAGGGGCGCAAGCCAGTCTTCTTTTTGCGGAAAAAATCTAAACGGAGCCACTTCATTGCTGTCACAACTGCACAGAACCCTGAAGTCAGGGCTGGGTGTTAGCTATACAGAATTCCCCTTCTGGGGTGAGGTGAAGGCCCGGAACGGCAAAGTGACTGTTGACCACGGACAGGTCTTGTGCCCTGCCGTCCCAGGCCTCTCAGGTTTCAGTCCTGCTGTGGGATCTGCTTCTCCAAGTCCCGGTCATGTGCTACCCTTCGGGCCCAGCCCACACACGACACTCTAAGATCAAATACAACTGTTCCTCTAGGTCTCTTTTATTCTCCCAGAATCATTTGTTACTGTGGAGATCAAGTTCAGATTTTTCAGAGCCACCCAGCCTTCCAGAGATGTGTTCCTCCAAATGTGGCCAGGGGTCACCCTGAATCACAGTCACCTGGAGGTTGTGTTTGTGAAATCAACTCTCAAGTCCCACCTCAAACCTACTGAATCCCACCCAAAACCTGCATGGGGAGGCAAGTGCTCTAGGTGACTCGTGAGCACGTGAATGTCTGAGACCTACTATCCTAGTGCAGCAATCATCAAAAAAAAATGTCCCATGGGGAAAGTTTAAAAGGAACATCCATTTGTGGACCCCCACGCCCTACAAACGCTCTCTCTGAATCCTGATAGAGGGCTGGGTGGGGCCTGGGCTTTTAACCGCCCAGAGAGCACCCATGGTTTGTGAGCTCCTGGGTGCTCTCTAAAGAAAGTGGTCCCCATTCCCTTCCCATCCTTTTCCTGATTCCCAAGCATCATGTCTTAGCTCCAGGGTGGCTTCCTGAGCAGAGAAGGCTTCTGTGACCCCCACTCTACATCCCCCGCTCCCACCAACACCACCTTCAGAGCCTTTCTTGACACGCACCCTGTCTCACTCTTCTGTATGACTTACCACAACTGTGAATTAACTATGGATGTTTAATTATTGCTTTAATGTCTGATCCTCCACCAGACTGATAATAATCATAAGGATATACGTATATATCATGGACTACCTGCCACATCCCTGGACTGGGACCTCCACCGAGTCATACCTGGGGGTAAAGCTTAGAAGCCAGATCCACTGATTTCAGGTGGAAGTAATTCCCACTGGGTCAAAGCAAAAATAAAATGTGTTCTTTCTGACAGTATTAGTTTCCCGGGGCTGCTGTAACAAAGGGCCATAAACTCAGCGGCTTGAAACAACAGAAATTTAATCCCACCCAATTCTGAAGCTGGAAATACAAAAATCAAGGCATCAGCAGGGTTATGCTCCCCTTCAAGGCTTCTGAGGGAGGAAAGTTCCTTGCTTCTTCTAGATCTGGTGGCTTTCGGCATCCCTTGGCTTGCGGCGGCAACACTCCAGTCTTTGCCTTCATCATCACATGGGCTTCTTCCTGTGTGTGTCCAGGTCTCTTCTTCTAAGGACACAAGTCATATTGGATGAAGAACCCACCCTACTGTAGTATGACCTCATCTTAACTACTTCCATTTGCACAGAAAAGGTCCTAATCTGAGGTGCCAGTAAAGACGTGCATTTTAGAGGGACACTATCTAACCCAGTCCATTGACCAAGCAGAGGTTTATGAAATACACCTACATTCAATAAGGGCTCAGAGCACATACCAGCTGAAATGTAGCACCTTAAGGTAGCAGAACTACTGATTTACCCCCAATATCCTCTCTCTTTCTCTCTCTCTCTTTCTCTCGAGCTCAAAAGGGCAAAATTTTAGCTGAGCACCTGCCAACCAGAGTACAGACATTGCCCAGCCTCCCATGCAAGTAGAAATGCCTATGATCCTGTGAGATATAAGCAAAGGGAATGGGTGCCTCCATTGCACCCCTCTCCCCTTCCTACTGGCAGGATACAGACATGGATGTGAGCCAAAGATCTTCAACAACACAGGTGAGGCGGTGCGACACAGCGGAAGGCATGTGGGCCTCCGGCACCGTGGAATTGCTACACCAGCCCTGACCTGCTTGCTTGGAAAAATATGTATTTCCTAAGGCCTCTCTCTCAGCCACAGTGATTAACTTGTCTGCCAACAACAGGAGGTAAAAGGAATCAAAAAGTTCAGGTCACCATTTTCAATCCAAAAGGTCTTTCAAGTGGCAAAAAGACTCCACAACTACCTACTATATGAGTCCAAGCTGTCTTTTTACTCCAATTAGAGTTCACCTCTTACCTCTCCTGCTTCTGTTATTCATCAGAAAAAAAAGAAAGAAAGAAAGAAGAGAGAGAGAGAGAGAGAGAGAAAAAGAGAGAGAGAGAAGAAGAAGAAGAAGAAGAAGAAGAAGAAGAAGAAGAAGAAGAAGAAGAAGAAGAAGAAGAAGAAGAAGAAGAAAGGAAGGAAAAGAAAGAAAGAAAGAAAATCCTTCAGTAGCCCCAGTCACCCTGGGCCAAAAGCAGTCATGATGCCATAGGTATCTGGGTACACATGTCCCTAACTTACAGGCTGGAGCAAACATGCACGGATGTTATCTTATTTTTCAAGAAGACATCAACAGCCAACTTAAAGGCTCTTATTTCGGTCACAAGATAAGTCTTGGTGGTTCTACCTGAACTGTTCAATCAAGGCATTGTGAACGTATAGGATTCCACACACAGGCTAGAATTCCTACTGGCCCAGTTATCAGGCTGACTGATACCCGGTTGCTATTCTGGTTTTGCTAGAAGGCTCCTCCAATGCTCTCAGTGGGTCCAATACCATTGGTACAGCTCAACTCAAATGCTGGGTGATTTCTGTCCAGCATCTTACGCCCCATCTTGGGTAACAGCATCCCAAGTTTGCTTTGGGGGCCATTCTCCCACACTTGGACTGGGTATGTGACCCCAGCCACACCAATGAGGTGCATTCATTCATTCATTCATTCGCATATTTTCTGGACACTTTTACTATTCTAGGAGCTGGAGATATGGCAGTAAACAAAATATAAAAACCCCTACCCTGATGGGAGTTTACATGCCAAAGCTTTTGTGGAAACTGTTGGGGAAAAAAATATTCTTCCTTTTTGTCATTTTTTGAGGGGGTGGGATGGAGACCGAAACCGTTGGCAGCCATCTTGCCACCATGAGACAGATAAGGCACAAGAGACCAGATCCTAGGGTCCTTGGAATTTTCCAATGCCCTGCACCAAAAAAAAAAAAGTCCCTCTTCTGTTTAAACCAATGTGAATGAGATTATGGGGAGGGAAAATTTTGCACCTGAAAGATTCCTGATCTTAAGACCTCCTCAGAAAGGTATTTGAGGCAAGTTTGGAAATGCCAAGCAAGGACAGGTCACTTAACTGAAAATGGCTCATTCTTGAATATTCCTCACCTGCAGGCATTGTTTTCATGGCTCCTTCCATGTTGTCATTTCCGGCTGTAAAACAAAAATCTTCCCGTAACCTCCTAGAATGGAGAAACTGGTTCACAGTTCACCGTTTCTCCCACTGTGCCTTAAGAACCAAATCATATCAACAACCCTGAAATGACCATGCACAAGATGTCTCCAGCTGCTCCCCACAACTCTTAAAATTGCCTGCTACCGCTGAGGGCTGCAGGTAGCATCACCTTTATTTCGCACAGGGTTAAGTCACAGTGGGCTCCAGGGTTTCTGATAATAGCTTTCAGTCCCAGGCAGGCTACCCGCGCCCCCAGCACCCTGCAGGCTTACTGTTAGGGGTGTGTGGTGAGCAAGACATACAGGTAACCCAAGTGAATTGACCACATCCTATTTGACAGGAAACCTAATAGCCGGCTATTTTAGACCCATTCTCACTTCCCCTCCTCCACTTCTACCGCACTGCTAGGGTGTGCATAAAACAGATTATGGGGAGAGGAACAGTGACAATCCCGAAATTCTGATATAAAAGAGGCTTACAGGAGACCACCTGGTGGGGGAAACACTACCTTTTTTCCTTAGTGTGTATTTCGGGGTGACCTAGCATAGGTGGGTGGAAACTGTGTTTCCCACAAGCCAACGCTGGGGGCTGCCACGAGAATGGCTTACACGTACTTGCCTTCCGATACCAAGAATAAGCGATTTTCCATTACTGTTTCAAAGAAATGACATGAAACTCAAAGACTGCTGTGTAAAAATGTTTATCCTGGCATTTTTAAAAGAGAAAATCTTGTCGTGAAGTGTTCAGGAAAAGATAACGATAAAGCGCCCTGGCTGGTGGCACAGTGAGTAAAGCCTCGGCCTGCGAACCCAAAGGTCGCTGGTTCGATTCCCAGCCAGGGCACATAGCCAGGTTGCAAGCCAGGTCTCCAGCCAGATCTCCAGCCAGGTCTGTAGCTGGAGGCAGGTGAAAGGCAACCATACATTGATGGCTCTCTCCCTCTCTGCCCCTCTCCCTCCCTCTATCTCTGGGAATAACAAATAAAATCTTAAAAAAAAAAAAAATAACGATAAAGCACACTCAGGCCTCCCCTCTGGAGGGCACAGGCCATAGAGATGTATCACACGGGAAGCCCTTACTGGCTGCACACGTACTCATGTTTGCGTGCATGTGTGCTGTGTATGTTTATCTTTCGCTGTTACTAAAGGAAAAACACAGTCATGAGTTGAATTTGGTTTCTTTTCTCACCCCCCACTTCCTGTTAGGGGGGCCTTTCCCCCCAAGCCTGAGAGCTTTGCAAGAGACAGTTTTTCCTTCTGAGAGTGGGATGAGGCACATAAAGAATCGGTGCGGGAATGGGTGGGTGGGGAGGGGGACTGAGGGGAGCAAAAAGGGGATGGATGTAATACAACAACAACAACAAAAAAAAAGTGTGTAAAACTGGAAAAAAAATAAAAAGAATCGATGCCACCGTATCTTGGTCCTTTGTCATTAAATGAACTCCGTTGCCTCTGAACCCCTTCACCACACCAGCTAAGGACCACTGGGGACACCAGGCCTCCACAAGCTAACAATAAAGCAATTGTCCTTTTGCCATCCAGCTCAGGGGCCATCCTGTTACATGTCCCCACATCCCCCCGCCCATCAATCATAGGAGGAGGTTTTCATACAGACACCAGCCCTGTGACCTGCACACAGAGGTGAGCTCTTCGTAGAGCGTTCCAAGTCTGACCTGGGAATAGTCCCAGCTCTCCCACTTCACCAGCTGTGTGCCTTAGTCCATTCCGGCTGCCATAACAAAACACCACAGGCTGGGTGGCTAAGCACAACAGAAACTGATTTCTCACAGTTCTGGAGGCTGGAAGTCCAAGGTGAGGTGAGGGCCCCTTTCCCGGTTCATGGATGGCTGTCCTCTCGTCCCATTCACGAGGATCTAGCCACCCTCATGACCTGAGCACCTTCCAACGTCCTACCTCCTAAGACCATCAAGGGGAGGGTCAGGATTCCATACGAATTTGGGAGAGGACACCAACATTGAAGCCCATGGCTCTGTGTTATCTCAAATTAATCACAAAACCCCTGAGTCCCACCTAAAAACAAGGAGGAAGCGAGTGCCTCCCGGTCAGGCTGCTGGGAAGGCTCAATGGCACCCAGACTGTAAGCTGTCAAGAGACACCACTTCACTGAACGTCAGCCCTGAGGATGATGCATCTCTAGGCCTCCCGCACAAGCGCTGAACTTGCAGAAGCACTGATGGGTTTCCCTTTCCCTGAAAGCCATTCGCTAAGGTGCTTCAGGACAATGACAGAAATTCTAGTCTCCTTCCATGGAAACAGCCCCCTACCCTTCCTGGCTCATCCATTCAGAAGACAAACACGTATTCACCAAATGTTTATTTTATCACAAGTCTGTAATAAGGCAGGCACTGGAAACGCTGCTGCCCTCCAGAAGATGGAATCCAGCATGGACCGAAAACCACACAGGAGGCTCCATGCTGAGCCTGAGGTAGGATCCGGTTAGGAACATTGAGACCACAGCGACCTCCAGCTGGCTCCAAAATCCAACATTTGGATACCCTGCTGGGAGAAACATAAACGGATGCACCTTTCCAGAAAACAATCTGGCCACACTTATCAAAAGCCCTCGACAGTTTACAACCTGTGCGTTCGCCTGCTGAAAATTTATTTCAGAGAAACATTAAGAAACTCAGACAAAGATGACGTACAGAAAGGTAGGTCGGTCGTGTTCATTTTTTTAAGAGGGAAAATCCTTTTCGAAATTGTTCCACACAAGAGAATGACTAAAATTGCACCCACGTGATAACATCTCCATGTGATCATAGGACGGGATATTACGACATCTATATGATGAAGGCTGTGGTGTATTCAAAGACAATTGGGTGACATGAGAAAATACTCATGACTCAGTGTGAGGGTAAGCAAAAAATATGCTTGTAAAATAGGCGCAGTGACTTCATCTTTGTAAATATACATTATATCCATAGATAAGCAGACTAGAGGTTGACAGAGATCCTTCCTGGGTGGCAGGCATCAGGGGTGACATTTTTAGGGGTAGGTTCCTCTTTTCAAAATTGTCTGTAACACACCTGGATTCAGTTTGCGATCAGATATACAAATAAATACACACACGAACTTTGCTTTACTTTGATACTGCATGGGGGCATCATCACGGTGGAGAAGAGCCAGTCAGCAGCACAGCTTGCCTTGCCGCTTTATAAACATTCTGCCAAGAATGTCAGCGCCACGGAGACCGGGGTCATTGTCTGCTTTGTTCCCCGATGGTTCCCTAGCATGTGGACTGGTCCAGGCACATGCAGCAGGCTTACTGAAAAATTAAATGAATGACTGGGGTCCAGCTCAAACGTTCTTCCTCTGTGAAGTTCCCCTGACCTCCTCAAAACTAATAACACCTTTGTTTTGCTGGCTGCCCACAGCCATTATCACAAAGCCTGGCAGCTCACAATTATGGGGCTCTCATCACTCGCTAGACTGCAAGTTATCTGAATGCAGGAACTACGTCTTATTTAGTTTGGTCTCCAGTCAGGTAAATGTTTGGTCAATAAAAGTTTCAGTGAAGGATGGAGGAGTGGCTAGATGTCAATCTGTTCCTACTGTATGAACAGGAATTCTGCACTTTAACTATGATTTACCCTTAACTGTGAACAGGCGTCAATTTTGAAAACTGTTAACCGGAGATCTGAGCTCAGAGAGATAGCCTTCGAAACGGTTAAGCAGTAAACTGCAAAGTTGGTGAGGACTTTAGCCTTGAAACGCTTCTAACAAGATTTTACTCGGAGCCCCAAAATATAAAAGAGGCAAGCTAGGAGACACCCTGGTAAGGGTGGGGTCACTGAAACTCTCCTCAACCTGAAATGACCTACTCTGGACCCCACGGGCTTGAAGGAGCAGTGGGGGTGTCCATGAGTAACGCATGTGAAGGTGCCCAAAACTAAGCAAAAGCACCAGGACTAGAACCTAGGTTTCCTGACCCCCATCAAGACCTTGTCTGCTTCCTGGCAGGGCCATCGTGTTTTATAAAGACTCAAAAGTTCAGCGATGACGGGGAAGGCTTCCGGGCTGAGAGCTTGGTGCTCTGAATCCACTGCTTGCTTATTTCCTAGGAAAATAAGAGGAGGGCCTCTGGGACTTTCCAATGACAGACAGCATCCTTCCCGTCACTTGGGATTCCATTCTCAGGAAGGCACCTACTGGCAGATCCGCATGCATTTTGAAGATCTAGATTTGCTTTTACAGATGCAGGACACGAAGTCTCTAGGCCTCAAAAGAATTCTCCCCCAAGTCCTGTGGGAAAAAGCCCTGCGCCACCCCCCTCCCGATTTACAGGGATTATTCTAAAATGAGCGGGGCCACTGTGGCTCGTGAATATTTTTACGCACGTAAGTAATTCTCTTTCCTGTGCCGGCTCACACTTTCCCAGCAAAAGCTGTTTCATGACACGTGACTAAAAGATCGCCGGCTCAGCTTTTCATCTCAAACCTGCACTTTCATTTCTGAACAGCAAAATACCACAGAAAGCCCTATGTACAATAAACCCATGGCTCTTAAAGGATTCATATCTAATTCTTCCATTTGCCAAAGAATCTCCATCTCAACACTTTTGCGTGGATGTCCAACGGTAAAGGTGGCCTTAATTAGACCTTCCAACTCCTAATCCCTAAAATCCTTACAAGTTTGCCAGTGGAAATCCAGAGCCCCCTGTAGTTTGTACGGCCACACGTCCCCTTTAAAAAAATGCAGCACATTTATAATGGCATTATATTACTTTTTTGTTTTTAATTAAGCCTTTGGGAGAATTCTCCCTGTGTGGTGGTGTTTTAAAGGAAAAAAAAAAGAGGGTGGGGATCAAAGCTGGTACTTCTAGAGGGAAGTAGCTCTAGGGTATTTTCAACAGCTGTCAGGTGCCACTGGCTAGCAGGGAAAGTGAAGTTTTGCACATGAATGATGCACCCCCACCCCAGCATGATCCAAAAGTCAGAGATGCCTTGTTGAGTATGAACCTCACAACTCCCCCACCCCACCCCACCCTCCAGCCCAGACGTGGGGACCTCAAATGAGTCAGCCATTTGATCACACAGGGCAGCATCTTTTAGGGGGACAATGAGATCACACACACACACACACACACACACACACAAGGCACACAGGGTGAGTCAGTGAGTCTTCTCAGGGGGCCCTAAGACTTGCCACTTGGGTGTTGGCTCCCTTGGGCCTGTCTAATAACTGCTCATCACCACCACAGCTCATGGCTGCAGCCTGACCCCAGGCAGACCTCTGAGCTCACACAGAAGCAAGAAATTCTCTTCCCTGTAGCTATTTACACACGTTCCCCTCTTCCTACCACAGCTTCTAGGGCCTTCAGAGGGTGAAACTAGGGCACCATTAGCAACTGAGAGGCTGAAACTTAACCTCCAGGGCCTATAATTTTGGCACAAGCCATGCAAACAGCGGCGTTTTAAATCCCATCCCAGAGTGCTTTCAAGCTAGTTCCTACCTGCACGTTAGACATTCATGAATAATCTTACCTCCCATTAAATGACATGAATAGAAACCATTCCAAAATGGCCCTGAGCTCATTTTGAGAGTTGAAAAGTTCTGCCCTTCTAATGAAACGAGAAAGTTTAATTCAATTAAGCTTACATTTCAACATCTGTAAAACAGCAGACCCTAAACCTTCTAGGGCTCTCTCCTCCCAAGGATAAAAGTCAAACTTCAGAGCATGCGGGGGCCTCCAGGTTCATTGCCAACTCACCTCTCCACCCTGAAGCCCACTGCGTGCCCAGACCTCGCTCTCCTCCCTGCCCCACCCCTGTGCGGGCCGGTGCCCCCAGCTGGGGAATTTGTCTTCCCGTTCTCCCTTATTCCCTTAGCAAACCTCTATCCCTTCTCCAGGAAATCATCACCTCTGCCACCAAGTCTTCCTCGGCAGTCTGTCTCTCTTTGTAACCCCGATTTGGCCCATAAGACAGTTAATCGTGTGTGCTTCTGTCCACCCCAACGGAATGAACGTCCCCTGGGTAATTTTTTTAATAAAGAAAAATAACATAAGAGTTAAAATTTCCTGGCAATCCTACTATTAAATACAATTTATCCTGAGTAATAACTATTTAAAGAAAGAAAGAAAGAAAAAAGAGCCCTGGCTGGTGGCACGGTGGATAAGGTGCTGGCCTGCAAACCCAAAGGTTGCTGGTTCGATTCCCAGCCAGGACACATAACCAGGTTGCAAGCCAGGTCTCCAGCCAGGTCCGTAGCTGGAGGTAGGTGAAAGGCAACCATACATTGCTGTCTCTTTCCCTCTCTTCCTCTCTCCCCTCCCCTCTCTCTGAAAAATGATAAATAAAATCTTTAAAAACAAAAAGAAAAGAAAAAGAAAACTTGACATCCAAAGTCATAGTATTAAGAAGCAGGACCTTTGGGGGTGATTAGGTCATGACGGTGGGGCCCTCAGGAGTGGGATTAGTGACCTTATGAGAGAGACTCCAGAAAGACACTCTATTCTAGATGGCAAGATACTATGGTAAAACAAGTTTTGGCCTGCCCTTAATAGGCCAGTATACCAGCATGTGTAATCACAGAAGTGTGCACACACCAAGTACCTTGGGATGCTGAGGCAGGACATCCATCCCTCGGTCTGACCAAGAGCAGATAAAGGTTTCACACAGATCTCAACATATGAACTGAGCTTTGACCTTAAGACACATCCAAGTTGAAGAGAGAAATGAGTGTCATGTGAACCCAGATGACAGCACTGGCCCCAAGAAGGGATAAGCTCATCCAGGGATAGAATGTAGGGTAAGAGGAGAAGGGGCTATCACTGAACATCCCACTTAAGAGTCTACAGTGAGGTTAGGGCCCTAGTAAAATAATTAGCTCTTGACCTAATTAGCTAAAACCAAGGACGTGTGCATGGGGTAGACCGATGAAGTGAACAGTAAAGTCTTTGTGTCCATCAGGCCAGGACCAGGATCCTGTTCCAGATTTCCAGTTGTGTGACCTTAGGCAAGCTCCTTAACCTCTCCAGCCTCGGTTTCTTCATCTGTACAATGGGACTGGTAAATGCTCACCTGACAAGGTTGTGGTGAAGGTTAAGTGTTGTAATTCAGGTAAGGCAATTGGCATGCTACCTCATACATAGTAAATTCTCAAGAAGTAATCATTTTGCTAGTGTTATCTTTAGTAACACATGCAAAAATAGTGAACCTAAAGAAGGATTTCCTAATGCTATTCTGGGCTGGAGTATTCTTCATTGAAGGAAAAGAGGTCTGTCCTGGAATTGTAGGATGTTGAATAGCATCTCTGGCCTCTGCCCACTAGCTGCCAGTAGGACCCTCCCAACACTCCCCAAGTGTGACAACCGAATTGTCTCCAGACCTTGCCAAACGTCTCCTGCAAATAGGAACAGAAGGGAACAAATAGTCCCCAGTTGAGAACCGTTCTAAATTGACAATGAGGAGGGGCAGAAAGTTCACTTGGAGGGTCAGATGCGAAAAAAGAAAGATTTTTTCCTACTTGTAAAGAGCCCTGAGCATTGACAGATGTCCCCACCCTCTTTGGAGGATCAAGTGCAGCAGGGACTGGCTCTGAAGGGCGAAGGGCAGAGCCGGGAAGAGGATCAACCGTGCCCTTGGCCTCCGGTAGAGGAAGCCTGGCCTGGGCCTCACCCACATCAGCACCACAGTCTTTTCACTCAAGGTCGGTACCTGCTCTGGGGACAACAGGGAGAAACGGGCCTCTGCCGGTCACCAGTACAGCGATTTTCAACCAATGTGCTGCAAGGATTTTTAAAGCCTGCAATACCTGACCATTTAGATTGTCAAAAGCAAACAAACAAAAAAGCCAACACAACAATAGCTGTCCAGTGTGAATGAATCAATCTTAGATTTATTCTTTTTGTCAGGTTGGTAAAAAAAAAAAAAACCATAATGTATTTTTTGAAGTTTATGTGTGTGCCATGAGATGAAAAATGGTTGAAACTCTCCGCACCAGAGGAAGCTCCTCCAGGCTCGCTCTTAAGAGTTGGGGGTGACTGGCCCCTGAGCAAGAACAGCCCCTCAAGGCCTCCTCCGCACACGACAGGCCCGAGTGTGGACACAAAGGCCCATCCCTGCTGTCCTGTGCAAGGAGCCACCTAAGCAACTAACCCACTGCTCCCGTAAGCGCTGCTCTTTCGCAGCGAAGTGTCCGGGCCGGACTGCATCCTCCGCAGAGCTCGGTTTCAGAACTGGCAGTTGACGGGTGCCCCCTGTTACTATATTTGTCAAGCGTCACTTTTTCAAGCCACATGGAAACTGAGGGGTAATTATCTGCACAATTGGGGGCAGGGAAGCTATGGCCTTTGCATTCAGCATGAAACCACAAAGCTGACTTTTCACCAAATAAACTCTGCCCTGGGACACCGAGGCAGAGCTGAGTTTCGGCCTTGACGAGGAGGCACGAAGCACACAGGGGTGGCCCGTTCAGCAAGAAGATATTCATTGGCGCCTAGAAGCTGGGCTCTTTCAGTCAATATCCCAGCGCATAGGAAATGGGTAAACATTTGCTCGGGTTTCAAATAGGATAAAATACAACAGCATTTTGTAAACGTGAAGATTAAAATCTGAGAACAAGGAACCACCGTGCATTTATTAAAACAACAATGTGTGTGCGCTGTTTCGGCACCACTTCTCAATGCATTTGCACATCTTAGTCCCCACCACCAGGGCAGAGAGGCGAACGAAGGGACCAAATCTCTGAGCCTGTGACTTTCACTCGGTCACTCACTCAATCAATTTTTAGGTCCCTACAATAGGCCGGGCACTTGCCCAAGTCACAGGTGTAACCAGGTACTATGCCAGGTGTGGCTCTAGCATGGAGCCGTGAGCTATATGAGATCTGTCCTGAAAGTATTGAGTGCACTATTTTAATTATATTGGCCCGTTGGCTTGACACTTTCAGGATAGGCCCCATATGTCTCAAGGAGGACCTTCCAGCATTGGGCAGGATGACTCTTGGATGGGCAGAAAGATCTCACCCTTTGCAGGATGTCTAGCATCCTTGGTCCGGCCCACCAAGTTGATGTTTTTGATCCTTGAGACAATCAAGAGCATCCCTACACATGTCCAAATGCCGGGGTGGGGTATCCCTCATGCAAAGCCCCTATCAGATGTCCAGAGCAGCAGGCCTTAAGTCAGACAGCCATGTTTTCATTCCAGTTCCCTCAATTCCTCTCCCGTGTGACTTCAGACAAGCGACATTTTCTATACCTCCATTTCTCCCTCATAAACTGGTTACGATAACCAGGTGTACTCTGTAAGGTGCTATGAGGAGTAATATATAGTCAACACCTGACCCATGTCAACCTTCTGTAAATAGGACCCAATAAATATCTATTATTTCGTTGGCTCATCCCTTGTATATCCTCAACTCATGGATCTTTAAAAAGCTACCTTCTCAGGGAGTCTTCCCTAACCATCCTAGTTAAAATTGGTACCCCCTTGCCCTGGCCAGTGTGGCTTAGTTAATTAAAGCATCATGCCATAAACTGAATAGTTGTGAGTTCGATTCCCGGTCGGGGCACATGCCTAGATCACAGGTTGGACCCCTGTCAGGGTGCGTTTGAGAGTCAATCAATTGATGTTTCTCTCCCTCCCTCTCTCCCTCCCTTCCCTTCTCTCTAAAATCAATGAACATGTTCTCAGCTAAGTATAAAAATAAAATAAAGTCGCCACCCCCTCACTGCTAGCATTTCACACCCTCAGTGGCACTTGTCCCTCAAACATTCTCTGTATTTTAAACATGCATTGGTTATTGTGTCTCCCCCAGTCACATGTACCATGAGAATACAGGTTCATGTTTCTTTTGGTCCCTGTTGCGTCTTTAGCACTTAGCACAGAGCCTAACTCTTAGGAAGCATTCAACAAAGATACCCTGGATGATGCTGAATGGGTATGGTGGGCAGAAAGCAGGTCCCTAGATTGCAAATTCTGTGCTCTTTTCACAATAGCAAGTGGCCACATGCAATGATATTAAAGGTAAAATATGTCAACCATTAAGAAGCGTAAGATGCTACCTTACAACACTACCTTAAGGGGACCTATGTGTTGTCCTTCTGGGATTCTTTGAAGTGAACAGCTTCTAACAGAAACCCAGCCACCAGCCCATTTCACTTGAGTCACCTTTGGAGGGTGTTTTTCCCCAAAGCTTTAAACTCGGGTTCACCTGTCCTAGAACTAGCTCCCCGCCCACCCCATCAATACTGGGCTGTCACTCAAAGTTGACTGCGGCAGGTCTGACAATTGCCAGTAACATTCCTGACAAGCCTAGACCTGGGTTTCCAAAGCCTAGTCAACGTGCTACCACCATTAAGGGGCCCAGGAAGAGAATAGCAAGCTTTCTGCTTTACTTTCTCTTTAAAATATACTAACGTAAAAGCAGGAATTAATATTAAATCCAAATGAATACAAACACCCCCATCTAACTCATCACATTAAGTTACCTGTCATTTATGGAACTCGTGAAGGAGGGGATGGAAAGCCACACTTCAAGGGACCCTGGTGGCTGCCTCCAGAGTTCCACTGCTCCAAGCATATTCCAGGGGATCGCACATGCACTCCAAAAAATGTCATGCCTCTCTCCCAAGCTTCCTGTGCCACAGGACAAGGTGAGAAGGATGACAGAATCAGAACTGACAAGAAGGATTATCCAGACGATGGCGAACATGTGGACATACAATCACTTATTGTTAGAAAGTGAGAAGGACGCTTATCCTTAGTGAATGGTAGTTAAACATATAAATTACCTACAAACAAAATAGGCTGAGAACGGCAGCTCACCAATGGGCTGTGGTGAGCACTGTGGATGTCTGATCATCCTACATTCCACCCTGTTCTAGAAGGCCTCTCCATACAACAGAGGAGGGCCATTTAAAAGCTGCATTTCCTAGTCTTCCTGGAAGCCAAGTTTTTAAATGTTCCCCTGAATAGCACTCACTCAAGATTTAGAAAGCAGGCACTAGGGAGAGGCCTAGGGAGAGGCCGTCTTCCTACCGTCTGAGTTGTTTGCGTCTGACAGACATGGTCTTTTGCAATTGCATGACAGGGTCCGCTCTCCAGTTTTCTGGGTATTGACAGGCGCCACAGTCTCTGATGTGTCCTCAGTTTGTTCTCGGGCTCAAGAGTTCCAAGGGCAGTCTCAGGGGTAGCAGAACCCCTAGTGGGTCCGTTTTGAGCAGCACGCCCATCTAAGTATATTTCTGAATTATTGTTATATGTATACTACCATTAACCTCTAGTCCTCCCACCAATTTTATAAGCACCAGATTCCCCAAATTAAATACTTTTCTGCTTTAAATACCTAGACTACTTTCTAGTTCCTGCCCTGAACCCTGACTGAATCCCAGCAGACCAGAGGCAAAGAGGTTGGGGAGTCCAGTGAACTGAGCCTCACGAGAAGCTCTTGGGGCCTGAGAAGTCAATCCAGCTCTTCCCTCTGGGCTGTGTGGATTCTGGTGAGGTGGGGACAGGAGCAGAAGAGGTGTCTCTGAGAAGCACTTACAGTCATGCAGCATGTAAAAAGGTTTTAATTCCTTAAGATTATAATGAAGCTGAAAAATTCCTATGGCCCAGTAGGCATGGCAGTAACACTGTAATGTTTGCATTTAAAAGTATAGCACATGCAATTACATATAATACATAATACTTGATAATAAACAACTATGTTACTGGTTTATGTATTTATAATACTAGACTTTCACTGTCATTATTTTACAAGGTACTCTTTCTACTTATTAAAAAAAGTTCATCCCTGGCTGGAGTGGCTTAGTGGATTGAGCACTGACCTGCAAACCCGAGATGCTTGTTTGATTCCCAGTCAAGGTACAAGCCTGGGTTGCGGGCCAGGTCCCCAGTTGCGGGCGTGCGAGAGGCAACCAACCACACATTGACGTTTCTCTCCCTTTCTTTCTCCCTCGCTCTCTCTCTAAAAATAAATAAATAAGCCCTGGCTGGTGGCATAGTGGGATAAGGCGCCAGCCTGCGAACCCAAAGGTCACTGGTTCAATTCCCAGCCAGGGCACATAACCAGGTTGAAAGCCAGGTCTCCAGCCAGGTCTGTGGCTGGAGGCAGGTGAAAGGCAACCATACATTGATGTTTCTCTCCCTCTCTGCCTCCCCCCCCCTTCCCCTCTGTCTGGCAATAATAAATAACATCTTTTTTTTTTTAATAAATAAATACATAAAAATAAAATCTTTAAAAATAAAAAGCTCCCTGTAAAACGATAAGCTGTGTTACACCAATAGCAACCTCATTATCTCATCTCCCCTGTGTCTCTTGCATCTTGAACGGCATCATTTTCTCTTGTGCTTGCTTTCCTCTTACGTTGTGTTACGTACATGCAGCGTGGCCTCAACTTTGTAAGTATCAAGGCTACAGCTGTGCCCAGTGATGTTCTGTCCTTCACATTCATCATGTACTGACCCGCCCGAAGCAACTTCCAGGTCTCCAAGCTCCATGCATGGTAAGCGCCCTATACAGGTGAACCATTTTTTATCTTTTATATCATAGTTTTACTGTACCCGTTCTATGTTTACACATGTTCGGTACATAAATACTTATCACTTTGTTATAACTGCCAACAGTACTCAGACGGTAACACGCCGAACATGCACAAGGCTTGTAGCCCATACCCCGGCTCGGTCTGTGATGTGCACACAAGGATGAACTGGCCTAAAGACACATTCCTCCCAACAAACACTCCTTAAAGGCTAAGCAGAACATGCCCGAGAGCATTTACTCTCTAAATGCTTCCTCAACATCTCTGGGCCCCTGCTCAGAAGCAGAGCCTCATCCCACTGCTGAATCAAAAGAGGAAGAAGCACAAGTAAACAAAAAACCACAACCCATTTGCTTCTAAAAGGGCTAGTGAAAAGGCCCCAGGAGCTCAGTAGCCTTGAAAGAAATTCAAATCCACAGTGGAGATCCTTTCCCCAAGGAAAGTTCCTATTTCCATCTGAACTTCCAGGCTCAAGCCCCTCCCTTCCCCACCGTTCAGCTGACTCTCACCGACCAGCAGGGGTACGAACTGCAAGCCCTAAGGCTCTGACAGGAGGAGAAAGTTCCCCAGGCAGAGCAGAAAACACTCTCCGAAGGCCTGCAAAGGGGTTAGGAAGCAGGTCCTGGAAAGTCCAGGCCCTCAGCCAGCGCCTGCGGTCTTCCAGGGGTGCCTCGGTCACCACCTTGCCCCAATTATCGAGTGCGCCTCGATCTACCAGAAGTGCTTTCACGATTCCCACAGGTGCTGCTTTGCCGTCCACTAAGAAAGAAGAAGCCTGCCCACCCAAGGACAGCAGTGCTCAGAGGCCAGCCAGGACACACCGATTTCCTAAGCACAGAAACGTGGGAAAAAGTGAGTGTCCGAGATTCCATAAAATAGAGTAACGGCACTTCAGGGGGTAAGGAAGCGAGGGAACCCTGCACCAGGACCCAGGTATTCACCCCCAAATCACCATGCCTTCCAGTGAGTGCCGCGGTGAGCCAATGCCAATTTCCCACCCGAGCTCAGGCACCCGTTTTCTCAAATCTCTTTTTCTGATCTGTACTTTTCAGCTTTGAAGATGCCGTGGAGGGGAGTCTCCTTCGGGGTGGGGTTGGCAGAGGGGGAATAGGATGTATCTGGTGCCCACTTTACCGAGTGCACTAAATACAAAAGTGCAAGTAAGAGGCTTCATCACTTCCCCTCCTGCTCCTGCCTCTTTCTGCCAGTGTCCCCTACTCAAATCCCACCAGGGTTTCCCATCCCAAGCTCAGCCCAGGCCCAGGCCCACATTTGCCTGCTCCCTCCCTCTTCTCCAGACACCCAGAGCGGCTGGCCACGTGTGTTCCCACCTCGGGGACCGGACTCATGCTCCTCTCTGCCTAGAACATTCTTCCTGAGACAGGCCACCCCTTCACTTCTTTCAGGTCTTCGCTCTCCAATGTCATCTCATCAGTGACAGTCCCTAATTACCTCTATGCAATTGCAAGCCCTGACTCTCACATCTCTCACCCATTCTTCCCTGCATGGTTTCCCTACATTTTACTTCTGCGTTGGCTTCAAGTCTGGCTACCTCACTATACTGTAAATTCCATGAGAGCAGACATCCACATTTGTGTTGTATCGCTGGCACCTAGGACAATATCTGGTCCAGAGCAGGAGAGACAGACAGACAGGCAGGCAGGCAGGCAGGCAGAGCAGCTCTGCTCTTAAATTTTTGATCAATCCCATTTGATCTAGGTTGCATCAGATTACAAATTCCAGAAATTTCTGATGGACAGATCAGATTATCCCATAATCTCACAGGAAGAGCTGCCTCTCCCTTCGCTTGGGATCAAGATGGGGTCTCAAAATTCAAGGGAGGAAAAACGATGAAGAGAAAATGAGTCAGCAAAACAACTTTCAGTTTTTCTTAGACTCTGAACTTGTCGAGGCCTTATGCCAGCAATGACTTGCAAGACGGCCTTTGTCACTTACCCTCCCCAGATTAAGAAGAGGATTGTCCGCCTGCTGGATTTAAGACGGGAAAGGGTGGCGACTTTGATTTCCTGTTTTTAATGGCTATGCTAAGAGAACTGATCCTTAGCAAAAGGACTTTTCCACCAGATAAATATAAACAGAAGCCCCTCTGCTGGAGGACAGTTTCCCAGCCACAGGCCCCAAAGAAATCCCCACCGCCCTTGCTTTGGTGCCTTATCACCTCTTTCATGACAAAAGGCCATGAAACAACGACTCCTCAACAGTCACTACAGCTGTCACAGGAAATTGCCTAAATTTATCTCTCAGCTGAATGCAACTAGGAAAACACTTGTTTGGGCACCAACTGCCAAGGGGCACTCCCATACCTGGAGGAAATGGCTAGCCCTTCAGTTAGTTAATGTGGTTTCAGGGTTCCTAATAGTCTCCTATTTGAGACCCTTCTGATGCCTTTTCAAAGGAGGCAGCAGATAGATAGCATGAGGGCAGCCCTTATGACTCCAAAACTCCTTCCACGAATAAGCAAAACAATTATTTAACTTAAAATCAAACGTGTGTAGGAAAAGGGAAAAAAGGCACACTGGGATTGATATCCTGCAAAAGGGGGTTGAAGGGGTATAGGTATGTGCAAATCTGTACATTGAAAATTTTTCTGTCTTTAAACTTAACAGTCATCATAATGATGTCTTTGTGTAAAATTATACTACCAAATGGGGTAGGAAATGCATGATGTGGTATGAACTATTTTATATATTATAGAATATGCCTATATTTCATATATTATAGAATATACCCATATTCTAGATAGAATATGGATTCTATAATATATAGAAAAAAGTACCAGTTACCTCTGGGTGGTGGAATAGGAAGGATCATTTCTCTTCTGTACTTACTAAATTTACTAAACTGAGCACCCATTGTTTATAATTAGATTAAAATTGCAAAGCAAAAGTGTTTTTACATTCCGTCTAATCAAGTGAAACTACAAAGGGGTAACCAAAGAAGTCTTTAAATAAAGGGAAGAAAGAAAGAAAGATAGAAAGAAAGGGTATAACCTTTCAATATATTCAACCAAAGCAAAGAAATCCCAGGTGACAGTGAAAGTAAACATATTGCAAAAGGAAAAATAAATTGCAAGGAGAGGAAGGGAACAAGGCAACAGGCTTTCTCCTCTGCAGGCTTCTAAGATCAGATCTTGCCAGCAAAGCACGGTCCTCGGGGCTGACAGCAAAAGGAAGGTACAGAGCAGCTGTCTACACTGGCCGCACACACAACATGGGGCCTCCCAGCTGCCCGGCACCACACAGCTCCATCAGAGCCCCGCTGTCTGGGGCAGGTCCACAGACTCTTTAAGGTATGGATGCACCATCACAGGATACTCTCACGGAGGGACTCAAGCGTGTGCAGAAACTATAAGAGTATATTTCCATCTGCACTGACTTTGGAAGCAGGTCCACCCACAGAAGGTGTCTGTCCTGTCAGTGTGTTTCCTCAGGCCACTGGGCTAAACAAGACCAGGCTTCCCTAGTTCCCCAGACACTGAGCAGCCCTCAGCTGCCTGTCTCACACCACCAGGCAGCAAATCAAGCCTACAGGGAGCCCTGGCGGTGGCTCAGCTGGTTGGAGCATTGTCCCATACACCAAAAGGCTGGGGGTTCAATTCCTGGTCAGGGCACATACCTAGGTCACAAGTTGTACCATAGGTCAGGGCACAAACACCGGTGGCAACTGATCCATTTTTCTCTCTCACATCTATGTTCCTCTCACAACCCCCTTCCTCTCTCTCTAAAACCAATAAACATATCCTCGGGTGAGGATTTTAAAAAAAGAAAAGAAAAAGAAAAATCACCCTGCTGGTGGCACAGTGGATAAGGCTCTGGCCTGTGAACCCAAAGGTCGTTGGTTCGATTCCCAGCCAGGGCACATAAACAGGTTGCAAGGCAGGTCTCCAGCCAGGTCTGTGGTTGGAGGCAGGTGAAAGGCAACCATACATTAATGTCTCTCTCCCTCTCTGCCTCTCTCCCTTCCCCTCTCTCTAAAAATAATAAATAGAATCTTTAAAAAACGAAACAAAACAAAACAAAAAAAGTCATTGCTTGAAAAAAAGAAAGAAAGAAAAATTGAGGCCATGGGGAATATTCCTGTCAATGCATCAGGAACTTAAATGAAATTCATGTCTCAAGGAACCAGAAAGGCAGGGAAGTGTCCCCACCAGACAGAGCCCAGCTTGCTGAACAGGCGCATGCGTGGCAAGTGAGATTTAACACAACCTTCCTGAGCACCAGAGAAGCCAGGCTTCTAGAGTTTAGCCACTTTATGGATTCATCCAGCAAATATTTGATTGAGAGCCTACTAGGTGTTGGGCACTGGGTAAAACACCAGGATTCAAATGGGACCTAAAACCTGGTCTCTGCCCTAGCAGCTCTTCTTAACAAATACCAATTAATTCTGAGTGTCAAAGATCTAAAGAAAAATGCCTTCCAAAAACAAGGCCCCACTTCTGCCGGGCCTTCCAAACAAGTTCAAGATCAAACACTCAAGTGTACAAATGACTCAAGTGGATGAATCAGAAACGTACAAAGGACCCCAGGTTAGAATCAGAGGAAGAGATACTCCCACCACCACCACCCCCACAACACACGCACACACACACACACTCAGCTCTCTCCTTATATTCTTTCTCTCCCCCTTCACACACTCCAGGTAACCTCTAGCCACCAATGGATCCATGTCATTTGGAACATATTTTTCTACCTCAGATACAGCTACTCGGAAAGCCTACCAGAGGGTTTCCAAATGTTTTGCAACACAGTCTGTGCCGTGCCGTGCCTTCTGCCTCTCCCAGGGTGATCTGAAGAGACGAAAACTGAAGAACCAGAGGGAAGGAACAGCTATCATTACCCTAAATCCTACAGAGAAGCAAGGTTCAGCTAACTTTCAAAAGGAATTCAAAGCCATAGGAAAAAGATTTAGCATCAGTCTTCATCTGTCGACAGTGTCGTTTTTTAAAAATGGGGGGGGAGGGGGGGAAGAAAATGTCCAATATAGATTTCAAAGCATATTTTTATGTTCCATGGAATGAGCTGTTGACATGGAATTTTTGTGGAACCATAGGTAATTCAAAATAAGGACAACCTTTCAAAACTATCTACAGCTCTACATTCCATGAAATATATTGAAAGTCGTTTTGCTATGGACTGGGAAGAAAATATCAGGGGAGCCCACTCATTAGGATGTGAATAACAAACAAATGCCAGTTCTTGGGAGGAAATGGATCTAGGAAGGGAAACAAGCTAGTGAGTGAGCTAGTGGCAGCAGATAGCAGAGCGTCAAGGACAGAGGATCCTTATCAGCACTGCTTTAGAAAGGTTCTCCTGCTGGTTCCAAGAGATCACACTGAAAAGTGCGAATGCCACTTCCCAGTGGACTGAGTATTCTAACTAGAGCTGGAAATTTTAGCGAAGTGTCTGTGACAAGTTGGAAGTTCCTTCCTAGTATCTGCCTAGGAAGTTACTTCCTCATTCTCACACAGGAAAAGAAAAGTCCTGGGTGCATAGGAACCAGGAGTAATGAATAGTTTATGAATAGTATTTTGCTAGACAACCAACAGGTACAGAGAAGCTCAAGTGCCTTCTTGCCGGAGGTTTACTGTTTCTCCCTGTTCCAAGGATTCCCGCAGAAGAACTACCCGAGATGCTGGGTCCAGGTAAAACTCTAAGTGGCCTAAAGACATCTCCAGAGTCCAGACCAAAGCACTCAGTCCTTTGTTTAACTTGTTCGGGCCTCTGTGTATTCATGCACCACTCGGTCCCCAGCCCTCTGGGGTGGAGTATGGCCTGGTCTCCAGGATACCACTGTCTGCCTGGTCCTGCCAGCTGCAACCACGCCTGGCTGCCCAGGGCAAGCAAGGTCCATTTTTAAATTCACAACCACTGGTTTGGGTGAGGTGACAAACCCTGTAGTGCTGACATGAAACTAAAAATACCCAACGGCAAACAAAAGCCATCTTTTACGAGGCAGGCTATGATGTCCCGAGGTTACGAGTGGTGGTGTCAGACCATATCCCTGGCAGCGGTGGCTGCCTTACCAACTGCTCCAGGAGTGGGCAGCGGGGCCATTCTCGTCCCTGGGCTGTCAAGGCATCTTGCAGCCGGCTGCCTGCCTGTTTGATGTAAAGAACAGCTTTATTCCTCTGCTGTCGACCCAAACGCTGGCTAGCTGAATTCGGGTGTGCTGAAAGTATCAGGTACACCCTGAAAGGGGAAGACAGGGGCAAAAGGACAAAACAGCAATCCCCGTTCCCCTGGAAGGAAACATGTTTCCAGTTCCCCCTCCTTGAAATTCTAAACGCAAATTATTGCTATAACTATGTGCAGAAAGACAACCCCAAGGAGTAAAACAAACAAACAAACAAACAAAACAAAACAAATGGATTTCAAGAGTCAACGTGGCCCGTCCAGCCTGGAATCAGGGTAAGGGGGAGACCACGTTACCCCGGAAACCTCCTTTGAAGGCGATCTCTACCTGTTGGGCTTCAGAGGCAAGCTGCAAACCCCTGGCCTCTGCGCTCCAGGGTGTTGTCCCTTCCCAGGTCCCAAACTTTCCATCGCGCCCCTCAGAAGAGGCGAGTCTGGGCTCTTCCCCAGTCCAAATTTTAGGTATGAAAGACTCTAAGCCACCGGGTCTGGGAGGAGCGGACTTATTCCTACAGGGCCTGGGGAACTCGGGACTCTCGAGCGGGGCGGGGGTGTGCGGGATCGGAATGCAACGTGACGGTCATCGCATGTCCTGGCCGAAGTTTCCTTCAAAACTGTAGTGGCCAAACAGTGACCCAGGAGTTCCGGGTCCCCAGCGCAGATTCGGGGCTGGGGCCAAGCGGGAAAGCTGGAGCAGGCCCAACAGCACTAACAAGAAGGTCATCACGGATCTGGACCCCGGGGGCGAGCAGCCAGCGCCAGGTCCCCTCCCCAGCCTGGTGGAGGGGCAGCGCCAGGAACCCATCTTCTCCCCACACCTGCTCGCAGCAGCGGCGAGCCCCAAGCCCCGAACCCCGAACATGTGGGAGTCAAGCCCCGCACTCCGGGGCTCACCACAGGTATACTCTACCTTGAGAGCACACCCTTCGCCCCTGGCACCCCCACCAAGACGGGACTGAACGCCTGGGTGCCAGGCGCCTCTTTCATCCTCCGACTTCAGGGGAGGGAGTTTTGGTCTCTTCAAACCCACCCTCCACCACTAGGAACTTCCCACAACCTCTACCTTTCCCAGCTACCTCGAAGACGGACAGACGAGAGACACAAAGGGGGGGTGGGACCTACAACTGACCCTCCGGGTCCCATCCTCCAGCCCCCAGTCGAAGGACGCAGAGGAGGGAGCACGTACATCTTCCCATTCTCTCCACCTCCGATCCCAACCAGAGACCTGGACAGACCCTGTAGGCGAGGTGCCCCGAGGTGGCCCAGGGAGAAGAGGTAGAGGGTGGAAGAGCAGAAACCAGGCGGAGCGACCAAGCGAGAGCGCGAGAGAGAAGAAAATATTCAACAAAACCACGCTAACGCGCCCCCTACCTGGGTGCAACATACTTTGGAAATAGAAGATGACCAGGATAAAGGATCCCAAGCAAGTGGCCAGCACCATCCGGCAAATTCTGTTCATCCTCATCACTTCCAGCAGCGCCGGCTTCATGGCTTTGTCCTGCCTACAGGGACCGAGGTGTCCGGGAGGCGCGCCCGGGGCGCAGGAGCGGGGACCCAGCCACGCGGAGTGGAGCTGGGGAGGCGCAGAGCAGGGTTCGGAGGGCTCGGCAGCAGGATCGGGCTGGCGGTGCGGCCGCTCTCAGAGCCCCTCGCCCCGGGCAAGGGTGTGGAAGACGCCGGAGTTGCTCTGGAAGTGCCAAGATGCGTGGACCCGCCGGCTCCGCGCTCCGGATGCTCCAGCTGGTCCTCCTAGGCTCTCCACCGCCGCCTCCGCGCCCGCCGGCGGCCGCCGCTGCCTCCTCGCCTGCCGGGTGGCTCGGGTGCGAGCGGAGATGGTGGCGCTGCCGCTGCGCTGGCGGCTGTGGCTGTCGGACCGGCCCCCTCCCTCCTCTCCGAAGGCTACTTCATTGCGCTCCAATGATCTATATATTCCGGGGCTGGGTTTTACCAAATACAACTCGCAGCCACGGGCGAGAGGAGGGCGCCTGCGGAGAACCAGAGGGAGGGAGGGACTCGAGCGTCTGGGCGGAGCGTCACGCTCCCCCCGCCCCTACCCGGGACTTGGTCGCGTCCAGCTGTTTCCCGGGGAGTGCAGAGTGCGCTCGGTGCTCCCGCAGGGTCCCAAAAGCCCTCAGTCCCCGGTCGGCTGGGCCGCCGTCTGGAGGTTGTGTCAGCGTTTCCATGACAAAACCCGGAGGAAAAAAATACGAATAAAATCGCCTCGGTGCTGCCACCCACTCGTGCCGGCGTTTGTCGAAGGAAGTGGCTAAGAGAGGATAGGGCACCGGGAGCGTGAAGGGGTCTGGTTGTAGGCAATGATTTTTAGATTCTTGAACAGATGTGGTAGCCGGAAAGTTGCCCCTGGCCCCCCAGGGAGCGAGTGCCCTTTCCCGACACTCAGATCCGGGTGGTTTTTGTTCTTCTTTCAAAGGGCAGCCCAGCTTGAACGGCTTTGGAAAGGGGTTCAAGAGGTCGACTTCAAGTCAATGTTAGGGGGAAAAGCACGACCGTGGGGGTCAGGCGACAGCTGGGCTTTCCCGGGATTTATGCAGTCTCTGACACCCATCTCAACAGGGCGAAAGGGGGTTGTGGATGTTAAAACTCTGGCTTCCAGAAGGACAGAGCTCCCTCCAGGTTCTCCGACGTGCACTGGAGTCTGAGCAGGGTGGGTGTGGGTGCCAGGGGATGTCCCCCAATCCCCACCCCCACCCCCACCCCCCAAGTCACTCATCCACATTCAAGAATTGCTGAAAAAGCCAAGCGTGCCTTAGCATCTGAAGGTAAATGCAAAGATGCTGCTATCTTGCGTTGTGGGAAGTGATTTAAAATGCCCAATTCCACGCTTCCAGGTTGTCTAGCAGTCCATCAGTGGATGCCGGCAATGGTGTGGAGATCCCAGGCTCACTAGTCCACTGGAGAAACACAGTTACTGCGGTTCACTTATCTCATACTACACAGAATCCAGGAGCTTGTTCTCCTACTCGTTGTGGTTTCTGTAAGCAGAGTTAGGCATGATCATTTCCTTATAAATTTACACAGTGCTTTTAAAAGTTAAAGGATAAAGGGGTATTTAAATTGTAACGATCATCTATACAGGGGGCGGGAATAGTATTGTAAAGACTAACTTTTGTGTCATGTTATCAAATCGTTAGTACTAGAACCAAGTGATGAAATAAGATCATGTGTCTTTCAGTGCCTCTCACATAACAGGCATTTGACAAATAGTTATTGAATCTGAATGTAATGGGCCTTGTCCTGTCAATACATCAGAGACACAACTTGCAAACAGACAGCAGCGGAAACCACCTCTACAATCTCAGTTCCCTTCCCCCAGAGTTTTCCCCCAGCAGTCACAAAGTAGGGGAAAGTAACAAAGTCAGCAGCCTTGCCTTTGATTAGAAAAGACAATCAATTACAGCACAATATTTATGTAGCTGGTTGGTACTGTAATAATTTGTACTCACTTGTGAATGAGTTGCTCACTAAAGGCAGCCAGGCTGAACAAGCCCCAATTCAAAATCACTCTCCAGGGATCCCCCCCAACAGGAGATTAGGGATAGGAGCTGCACCCCACCCCCCACTGCCCACCCCACACCCAACATGGCCAGAAAAGCACTTGCAGCACTTCGCCTAGAGTACCAGGCTCTCATTTAGCTCCTGGTTTTATAGAGGGGGATGGATGGGGTGGGGATATGCTCCTAGTTCACCCAACTGGCCCCTCCCCTTCCAGGGAAGAGACCACACTGTGCCTATATGAAGGCCTGGACATGCATAAGGCCATCTTGGAAGTCACAGAGCCAAGGGAGAGGTCAGGTGCCAAATCCTGGTGGTCACAGAGGGATTGAGTTGGCCCACATGATGAAGAAGGATGGTGAGCCATGCCCATCATCCATTTTTGCAATCAGGAATTGGCCTAAACGTACAGTGAGGGATAAGGTTCTGACTGGTAAACTACCACCTCTTCCAAGAAGCCTGCCCTCGTTTCTCACCAGAAGTGGCCTCTTCTTTCCTCTCTGCTCTAAGCACTAGGTCCAAACCTGTTTTGAGTCACTATACCACTAGGCTGAGTTTTATTCACCTCTGCCTCTCTCTAATGCTCAGCATAGTGACTGGCACCCTATAGATACAAATAAGTCAGAGATGGAGAGGTGATGCCTTCTTGGGCTAGGAAGTTAAACTACATCACCTCTGAAGTTTATGGTCATGGAGTGGTCATGGTCTGTGATTCTGTTGTTCTATACATGTTAGGAGTGAGAGAAAAATAGAGTCACTGCTTGCTTTCCATTACCATCCTAACAAAGCTTTGCTATATCTTTTATTCATGCTACATGATCAATGTTGATCGGATCAAGGACAGTGTTGACTGACTGATAAAACTGCAGAAAAAGGAGACTTGGATTTTGAACTTTGAAGAGAGGGAAATGGAAGTCTGCCTCTCAAATCAAGCTTTCTCTTTTCCCAGTGTTCCAGGCAGACCAGGCTGGTTATGCTGCAGTAACAAAACAAACCCTAACTTCAGTGGCTGAAAGCAACCAAGACTCATGTCTCACTCCACCACACCCACTGTGGGTTGGCAGAAGGGTTACATACGTTGTACAACTCAGCGATCCAGCCCAGAGAAAGCACACGTCTCTCTGTTCATCGTTGATCAGCCAGAACTACTCACACACTGCTCCATACCACACCCAGGCCAGGACGTCAGAGAGCCTACAGCAGGTGGGGTACAGTCTTCCGGCTTTAACTCTCTTTTCAGATCTCATTTTTCCTCATCTATCTAAATTTCGTTTCGCCCCAAGAGCTCCTGCACATTGGCACCATGCTCATTGTGGAATCTGGCTAAACCTTGGTTGATCATTAGGCATGAACCTCACTCTCTGAATTAAATAACATGCAAATGAAATGGGGGCCTGTTTATTTCAAAGTGTGGTGTGGCCCTGAAAAACATGTTAAGGAAAACGAGTTATTTATGTTGATCTGGGATCATTCACGGAAGAGAAAGAAATGGATGCAAAACCCGGATTCCGTCTTATGTGTGCCACCCGCAGCGAACAGACAGGTATTCACCAAGCCCACCAGTTCCTGCAGGCTGAGGGCCCCCTGGCTCCTGCGGATGGCACCTTCAATGCACTGTCTCACTGAGATCTTGCAGGACTGGCAGCCATGGCCCTTTCCGCACTTTGTAGGGGACAGGGGTGGGCCCCAGGCGCTGGTAGACAAAGAGCCCCTTAGCCTACTTGGGGAAGGGGCAATGTGTCCTGCCAGCGCCAGCCAGGGGCCCCAGACTGGCTCCTCCGAGGACTGGCTTTGCCCATTTGCATCTCGCTGTCACCTCCAGCACAAAGTACGCTCAGTTAACCAGAGCACAGTAAATATTTGTGGAGCGGAATTAAAAACCATTTGTCCACAGCATGTGGAGATCCTAGGGTACAGATTTCCTACAGGTAGGTAAACCACAGGTACACAAGCGGCTTACTCATGACAGCTCTGAGAGCAGGCTTTTCTTTACAAACTTTTTAGAACAAGGAAGGGAAGAGAGAAATGGATGGAAGAAAGGAGAGAGGATGGGGCCTGATGGGGTAGCTCAGTTGGTTAGAGCATCACCTTAATGTGACGTGGTTGCCAGTTCAATGCCTGGTCAGGGTACATGCAAGCATCTAAACAAGAATCAGCCATTGAAGTTTCTCTCTCTCTCTCCCTCTCTCTCTCATAAATAAATAAAATGAAAAGAGAGGATGGAAAGAAAAGAGAGAGAGGAGCGGGAGGAGAAAAGAAATAAGAAATACGCACTATTCCCCTGTTTCACTATCAGAAGCTGCCTTTGTGCCCCTGCCCAGTTTAGGCCCAGAGACTCTTGTCCCCCACTCCCTGTTGGGCCTGGACCCCACCCTATGCTGGCTTGACCTGCCCCCTTCAGTGGCCTCCATCACCCTCCCAGGGTTCCATCCCTGGCTGCTCATCTCTGAGGTATTTCTCAATTGTTGACCCCTGGTCGACTCCCAAACTGCCACCCACATGGCACGGAAACTCTCTAGCTGTCGTCAAACAACCTCTCTCCGCCTACCCACCTGAGCTCCCCCAAGACACAGGCACAGTGGGAGCCACCATTTACACAGCTCTCTCCAGGCCAGCTCATGCTCTTCATTCATTTCCCCTGACCAAAACGCTCCGGTTGGGGGCCAGAATTATCCTATCACAGAGGAGGAAACTGACTCCCAAAAGGGTGACATGAACTCACCCAGGGTCACACACTGGTGTTGGCAGATCCAAGGTCACGAAGCCCACAGCCAGGCAGCAAATGGCAGTGGCACACAGTAGGTATGCAGCTGGAGCCCATACTAAAGTCCTTTTGCCTGTCTCTGTCAACTAGACTGTTAGTTGGGCTGAGGGCTCCAACAGACAGGAAGGACCTGTGTGACAGGAGACAGGTCACTTCACCTGTCTGAGCCCTACTTTCTCCACCTGTAAAATCAAGGCAGCACCAGCTGCCTTGTCTGGCACAAGACACCAGAGATGATGTGGCACTCAGTGACTTCTTGAGCCCTGCCAGCTGCTCCGGGAGCCTCTGTGACCTGTCTTCCAGGCCACTCGCCCCCTGCTGCTCCTCAGTTACATTAGCATTTCTTAAGCACACTTTGACTTTCCTGGAGCAGAAATTTATTGAAAGATGGGTGTTTATTCTCCTGTATTTTTCACTGCTCCACCCACCCTCCATTTTGGGCAAGCCTTGTGTTACCTAGTCGGAGGAACTTGATAAGGGCTTTCTTGGCGAAAAAATGTAAGCTTTGGAAGGTTGCCAGGGAGAGAAAGGGAGATTTGGGGAGGCCCCTGTGCCAGGATCCCAGTGCCCCATGCATGGCATGAAAGTCCCAGAGTGGCTGACCTGAGGAAGCTTGGAGGACAAGGCCAGCAGTTGCCCTGGAAATGACCAGCATGACCAACGCATGACCAAAACGGCCGCCGGTGCTTTGGGGCCAGGTTTACACTAAGATGCAGAGTCTTTTTTTTCTTTTTTAAGATTTTATTTAATTATTTCTAGAAAGAGGGGAAGGGAGAGAGGCAGAGAGGGAAAAAGACATCAATGTGTGGTTGCCTTTCACCTGCCTCCAGCCACAGACCTGACTGGAGACCTGGTTTGCAACCTTGTTATGTGCCCTGGCTGGGAAATCGAACCTGCGACCTTTGGGTTCGCAGGCCAGCGCCTTATCTACTGTGCTACCAGCCAGGGCCAAGATGCAGAGTCTTTAACGAAAAACCTCCTGAGGTACCACTTCAATGTGTAATTCAAAATAGAAATCATACCAATGCAGAAATACATAGGTAGAGGCCAAGAACGTTCAAATTTGTTTCTGATTCTTTCCTCCCAGTTTTATTTAAGTACCATTTTGTATACACATAAATAAAACCTACTCATTCTAAGTACAGCCTGCTGAGCTTTGGCAGTTGTGTACAGGTGTGTAACCGCCATTGCCACAACGGAGAAGAATAAGTTTCTTCAATGGTCAAAACACAGTTCAAGCCCCCATGTCCTCCACGAAGCTTTCTCGAATTATTTCAGCCGACAGAAACACATTTCTGCTTTTAAGAATTAAGTCCCCGCCCTGGAACTCAGCCCTTCTGCACCGTCAAACACAGGTGGAGGGTCTTTGGTGAGCTGCGCCCTCCCTCCTGGGCCACACTGAGTTGAGGCTCGTGAAGTTTGACTGTGGGGCCCTGTTGTCACAGACCTGATGCAGAAGCATGAAGCAAAGGACCCACAGTACCTGCCAGTTCATTTCCTGCGACTTTAGAATGGGCTCCCGCTGCGTACCTACTGTGTGCCAGGCTCCGCTGAACTTGTCACCTATCCCACTGCTAATCCTCAGAGCAACCACACTCGGCCAGCATGCATCTCTTTCCCCAGGTGACGAAACTGAGCCGCAGAAAGATTAAGGGGCTAGCTCACGTTTGCTCAGCTGTTAAATGTGGGTGGGATGAATAGCCACCGCAATCTTGAGAAAGAAGAACAAGGTAGGAGGAATCACATTACCAGACTTCAAACAATACTACAAGGCTACTGTCATCAAAACAGCATGATACTGGCATAAGAATAGACATATAGATCAATGGAACAGAATAGAGAGCCCAGAAATTAACCCAGGACTCTATGGTCAACTAATATTTGACAAAGGGGGAAGGAACATCAAATGGAGTAAAAACAGTCTCTTCAACAAATGGTGTTGGGAGAACTGGACAGCAACATGCAAAAAGATAAAACTAGACCACCAACTTACAC